>JASAND010000952.1:0-28549 GCA_030248195.1 Trissonchulus latispiculum
GTATCCGAAGAAAATTAACTGAATATACAGGGTTTATTCTAGTTGTGGAGGCATAATAACCCAAAATTCCAGCGGACGCCTCTTTTGGTACCAAAGTTTGTCCTATGAAACTCGCTCACACGGCATTTCAAATTTTCCGGCTTCGCCGGAGAGTTTTGCCCAATTCTTGCTTTTTTAAGCACTATATATGCATCTGCCAATTTTCGCGATAAGAATCCACTTTTACAGTGTAAGTGTATGCTGAGTTTACTCCTCTCCAACTTCCTTGCATCTCGGACTTTTGCCCCCCCCCCCCACAAAAAATCCCTAGAATAAGGCCAGATATACAAATATATACGTTTTAAGTTCAAACTTATTCGACAAACCAAAATTTGCTTATAAAGTATATTGCAGACTGTCGAACACATGTAAGCTAAACTGACCACAAGCTTTTCTACCAGCTTACTATATATACATACTACAAACTAAACAAGGTTAAACACAACACACGACAGTGACCACACATATGGTCATTTGAGTGTACTGTACTCAAAGCGTGTCCTGTACCCCTCTCCTTCACATTTCGCAGAAACACTTGAACACGTTTTCCTAGTCTCACAACAAATTATTTCTTGTTCCAATTATCTGAACAGAGTTACGCTTGCATGTACTTGTACAGTTACACTGTATGCTTTTGGACAGCTCCTCAAATTTCCAGTTGGTCTGCAGCATTTGTGAGGAATTTAGACCATTTTATCACCCTTATCCCAAACTCATTTACCCATGTGATACGTATATGCGTATATATTAGCACGATATGTAATATATATATAGTAGAAATCTGTTAGTTAGATAGTATGTAAAGCTTACCGAACTGTGTTACTGTATTTCTAGGCACGTTAGAATGTGGAAGCCTTCGCCTGAGACAATGGAAAGAGATTTCCATAAACACAGCTGCTACAATAAAAAACACAAGAACAAAAACCCATTGTCTAAACTTAAAAAATGGACACGGAAATAATGTTTACACTGGGGCCTAAAATAAACATGTAACAAATGGTGGTTATTGAATAGTTTGACTGCTATATACGTATAGCAGTGATTGCGCATCAAGGTACGGAACTGATAATAAACAAAAAATAAATCAAAAGGAACCATCAAAAATATCATAAAAATTCATCCCCAAATAACGTGAGTCTTTCAAAGCGACATCCAGATAAAATTCTACTCGCTGCCACTAAAATGCCGTCACCCCCGATATCGCCCCCTCCCAGGTTTTTGCTGCCTCCCCTCCCACCCGGGATTTTTTGGGGGCCCGACTCTTAGCCAAAAATAGGCAATTTTTCAAAAATTTTCCGGCTTTGCTGGAAATGTTTCTGTAAAAATAGCTATTTTAGCTTAAATCAAATCCTGGCATTTTTGAGAACTTCTACGGTTTTACCACACCAAAAATACCATGTTTTGGCTCCTTTTTTCATAAAAAATCTCCCGCACCTCCCCGAAAATTTCTTCCCCCGGCCCGGAAGCCCCATCCCCGGGGAAAACTCTTAAAAAATTCCCTGCCCCCAACCCCCGACTGGGCTAAGGCGGCTGTAAAAAAGTTATGTATGGACTTATAAGCTTAATTTAAAAAATTTTAACATTATATATACAAGTCTTTATAAATTACAGACACCACATACGTACGTTTGCTCACTATACTTGCACACACTGGCTGACTACCGAAAGGTAAGTTTACATTACTGATAAGCTATAGTGAAATCTATAAGATAAGCTACCCTTCAACAAAAATCCAGTGCAAGGTATATATATATATAAATGCCAAAAGCGACGGGAAAATGTCGCATTGGAGACGAAAGATATGGTCTGGCTGTACACAACATTGTATATACAGAAGCATACAGAAGCACACCGTCAAGTACACGTATAGTCAAGCGGGAAAAAAAACCCACTTTTCAGATTTTTGGCCAGAACTTTTTAATGGTTTGACATATCGAAATGCTGATTATACAGGTAGCTAGGCCTAGTCGTAAGCTTTCTTATGAGCTATAGAACACCTCTGTAGGGTGTGCCGTTAGCGAGAAAAATTGTCCCAAACTGGCGGGAAAAAAAACCCAATGCGGGAAAAAAACCCATATGCGGGAAAAAAACCCACCCCAAAAAATTTTTGGCAAGCTGCCAGGAGCATTTCTAACCATTCCAAATGAAAGAGCGGGTTGTTTTTAGTACAACTGCATCAAAATATATTAGTTTTTGTATTAAAATTGAGGTCATATGGTCATTTGAAAATGTTGTATCTTTAACACATAAACATAGGCAAATTTTGGAAATTTTTTAAAATTGTTTATTTTCGGCAGTTTAAGCATCCTATCGTGTAGAAAACGTGTTTTTCTTGTATTTAGAGCCAAACTAGACCCATTTTAAGGCAAAAATAAGCATTTTTGGTCAAAATTGAAATTTTGGCTTGAAATGGCACAGTGTCCGATTTAGACCCCCTGGACCACCCATAACAGTACGAACCCAGGTAAAACCTATACCAATTTAATCTATAGGCTCTATTAAACAAATGTATGTATTGGTTTGACCTTTCCGGTCAATGGTTAGAAAAAAAATTTAATTTTGAAAAGTGGGTTTTTTTTTCCCGCCGTGGGTTTTTTTTCCCGCCAACTCCAGGTCACCCCCAGGTCGCACCGGAGGGGTCAGAGCAGTGTGACATATATCATCATGAAGCGCAACAGATGCCCTACAGGTACATATAATCCGCTTTGGTCTAAGTCTTTCCAGTAGTTCAGGGTGGCCCGGCAAAGTTTGCCAAATTTCGGCACTTGGTCGGACCAAAATTTCCAAAAATTTCAAAGTCCCAAAAAATTTGTAGGGAAGCAGTGGGAGCTACCATAATACACCCTCCAGGGTTATTTTTGATGCTCTTCAAGATAGGCTATTAAAATCCTAGATAGCTCATACCGGTAAGCCCACACTGGGGGTGGGTTTTTTTCCCGCATTGGCGAGTGGGTTTTTTTTCCCGCTTGACTATATATAGACGAAACAGACACACGCATCCATGCACACATGGACAAAATACAAAAAATCGCTATCTACTGAAACTATATACATATAACATATACGTATGTCGCTCTCTTATGTAAAATATACATAGATCAGTAGAACGCAATAAACAGAGCAAATAGGAGGAACCTAAACTGAAACCGCAAGTGTCAGCCAATCACAGCTTAACGTATATAAAAGAGGTAACAATAACAATAAAAATATCAAGAAACGATTTTGCGAAACTGCGCACATATATATATATAAATCAATTTGTCAGGTGACAACAAAAAAGGCGACCACCAACCAACAATGGTATATGTATATACAAATGTAAAACTAACTTGAAAACAACCATCTTCAAGCAACATACACAGATACATACATACATACATACATATATACGTACGTACATATGTAATATGCATATATAATACGTATATATAAGTACGTGTTGCATACAAAACATATAATGTACGAATATTTACATATCTATTTTGCCAGTAGAAATCTACACACAGAAAGCATGCATCGGCACACAAAATATATATATATATATATATACATAGTACGTATGTATGTGTATTGTGTATAAAAAACTTCAGAAGCACCAAACTAACACAAAGTCAGCCATCCCTTTCAATGCATCTTTTCTCTTCACCAATTTTATTTCGTCGACAACATATATATACGTACGTATCAGCATTCATACACATGAAAACTCGACTAAACCTGTTGGAAGCCCAGAGCAGATAGACGTTTTAAGTTTAAGTTTTGCAAAAATATTTTTGCACAGCAGCAGCAGCAAAATGCAAATTCACTGGCTGCACCAACGCGAGCACACCATATTATTATACGTACGTATATATATGCATGTATATATAGTCCAGCAACGTATTTGCATATATGCATTTACCGCATTTCGATAGTGCCACTGCTACTGCAATCACATTACAGTGCACATCACGGCTACAGACGGTGTTCTCCGGTTTCTGTAATGAATGGTTGTTGGGTCAGTCAGTAGTCGTCCTATCAATACTTGGGAGCGCAGTGCAATCATTGCAACAATCACAACCTTGATTTGAAGTATATACAGGCATACGTATGTATTTAATTGCACAATTTATGCGATGATAGGATGAGATACACTATGCGCAAACCCATGCGCATGAATGTGTGTGTACGTATATAACGTACGTATGCGCAGTTGATGCAATGTAAGACTCAACCAGACAATCAAAAGATGAGATATATACGTATTAAAGTTTCGTGAAACTTCTAGGCAAATGACAACACGAGTCGAAAATACGTATACGTAACGTAAATTGTGGATCTCTTGCGCTTTGCCGTCTAGAGATGCACGCATACTAGAGATAATCATTCCGGCACGTCGGTTCGGTCTGACCCGGCCAGAAATTGACTAAATTCGGGTCCCACAAGGCCGCACCCAGGGGGGGGGTTCAAGGGGTCTAGACCCCCTCCTTTTGGGATGACAAAATGGAAAATTTTTGCTATTTTTATGGCAAAAACTGCTAGTTTTTTAAAAATTTTCGCGCCTTCGGCGCGATAATTCACTTTTTGCAAGAAATAAAGGTCCAATGTACTGTTTTTGGGCAAAAATGCAAAAATTCTTCAACTTCTGGGGGGCTCCGCCCCCCAGACCCCCCGTTGGGTTTACGCTTGGACCCCCCCTTTTCAAAATCCTGGGTGCGGGCCTGGGGTCCCAGTACTGAGAATTGTACCATTTCCCCTCCGGGTCCCGTCCGCAAAATCCTGGCATCTTTCTGCTGCGAGTAGCTGTTCCAGGAGTCATAAATGGTCGGCACCCGAATCCATTATGGTTAAAAATGGGGGAGGGACTCTGTGGTCCCGTCTGGGTGAAATTACCCCTTCTGTCCCTTTGGTTCAGGGTATTACCGGGCCTTATAAGGACAGTTTTCCCAGTGATTGAACGGTGATACTGTCTGCGTTGCCTTGTATCTCCTTTTGTATATTATATGCCCGGGGTGCGTTTCACAAAGGGCTCTCAAGGTTCGCTCCTAAGTCTTCTCTTAAGTCACAAATTAGGAGGGGTTTCCAAGCGACTTAAGAGGGGCTCCTAAACTGTTTCACAAAGCAGCTTGTAGTTTGCTCTTAAATGTTTACACTAAGAACCCTCTTAAGTATTCGTCTCTTAAGTCTGCCATCATTTTAGTGCACTTTTCGTAGTGTTCGGTCGGTTTTATTTTATCTGTGCTACGGCTGGAGAATCTATGGAGTCTGCTAAAAAACGGAGACGCCCAAACTACAGTGCCGACCAAAAACAGCGTTGATCGATTCCATTTTCAAGCGACAAGAAGTGATTTTTTCCAAATTAAACGATAGTTTGACCAATACCGATAAGAAAAAAGCGTGGAACGAAGTGGCGTTTGATGTGAACAGCGTTGGTGGTGTGGAACGAACCCCAGACGAGTGCAAAAAACGCTGGGAGACCTTAAAGGTAAGTAAATTTGTTGAATTATAGTAAATTATTTGAAACGTTTTGCAAGGGTGTGAATAATAAAACTATTTTTCTTGACAATTGTGGGACTTAACTTAAAATGTTTCATTAATGCTTAAACGAAACTTCGTGGGACTTCTTGAAACCGTATGCTGCCTACTGTATTTGTGTTATGTAGTTTAGTTTAGTTATGCATACTATGTATTGTCGATGCGTATTTCGTTGTCTTTGGGAGTCAATAGTTAATTGCGTTGTACTATACATTGCATTTACCTACTGTATAATTGTTTAGAGTGAAATAAAGCAAAAGGCTGCCAAACTTCACAAGTCACGAAGAAAAACCGGAGGTGGACCACCCCCTCCACCATTGACTGCATTGGAAGAAAAAGTTGTTGCGATGATTGGAGCTACTGCCATTGAAGAGATTCCTGGAGGAGTAGACAGCGAGGATTTTCAAGGAGTGGAGGTAGAGTAGTACTGTGTAGTAGCCGTAGTAGTAGTGCAGTAGTAGTAGTAGTAGTAGTGGTAGTAGTAGTGGTAGTAGTAGTTGTAGTAGTGGTACAGCTAAGTATGGGCAAGACAGCGAAAACCAAATGCTGAGACAACTTGTGAAATTTTCGTAGCCAATTTGCTGTCTAATATTATCTGATTTATCTGACTTACCTATTTCAGACGGAGTCAAACTTGGACGGGGACAGCGTGGATGACGGGCCTAACCTCGCAGCTCTCAATGCAATGGCTGTGTCTACCGATAGCGAGATATTTGGAAATCGCGAATCCAACTCGGGTCCATTGCCTTTGCCGCCAATTGAACATTTTCGTCCGGGTTCTGCCCCGCCACTGGCTTTGAATCTGGTGAGACCTGTGGAATCAGCAAGCGGAGGATCTGGGCCATCATCGCCACAGGTCAGAGGAATTGGGCCGGCTGTTGGTTCAACTCCGATTGCAGGGCCTTCTTATAGTGGCAAGAAGAAACTCAGCACTACTCTAGGAACTAACGATGTTTTGGAGGTGGAGAAAAAGCGGTTGAAGCTGGAGGAGGAGCGTCTGGTGATTGAGAGGGAGAGATTGGAGGTGGACAAAGGGATTCTGGCAGCACTGCAGCAAATCTGCACTAGCCTGGCTCAGGGTGGTAGAGTTGTAAATCCCGCTTTTTACTGAAAATTTCATGATTCTCAAGATTTGTTGATCTCTATTGTTGTACTTACTGTTGCAGTATATTGTTGTTCTACCGTTTTGTTTTAGCTTTGTTAACTTGCTAATTTCAGTGTCATGTTAGATGTATACTAAAGACTCGTTTATTTGAAGTCCATATTTGAGTAACAAACAATACGAAATGTTAATGTTTAAAACTTAGCTAAACCGATTCTCAACCAAATGGTTTCTAACAGTAGCATTTTCGGGAACATTTTCCAAAAACTGTAGATCTCGTCCTTCATTAGCAACCCGCATTATCGCCTCTTCAAGCCCCATAGGTTCAGGCAGACGGTGTTCCACAGCGATGTTGTGTAAAACCCCAATGGCACTAATGATTAAAGCTGCCCGTTGAGGTTCAAATAGCAGGACACCGCCAGAACTATCGATAGCTCGAAACCGCGCCTTCATTAACCCAAAGCAGCGTTCAACGCAATTTCGAGCCTTTTTGTGAGCACGGTTGTATCTCTCTTCTGCCGCGGTGCCCGGGTTAAGGATGGGAGTAAGCAAGTATCGCTTTAAGGGATAGCCGCTGTCACCAAGTAAAAACCCATCAATCTCACCCCGTTCGAATTTCGGAAATAGCGCACAGTTCGAAAAAATGAATCGTGGGTTCCGCCTGGAAATTTAACGACCCAATTCAGTAGCTTTAAATCCTTATCACATATACCCTGACAATTCAAAGAATGATAACCTTTCCGATTCACAAAGTTATACTCCTCTACAGTAGGTGCCTTTATGGCAACATGGGTTCCATCAATGCAGCCGACAACATTTGGAAATGACGACAGTTCGTAGTAATCCAGCTTGACCTTTAGCAGAGAGTCTTCAGTCGGAAATCGAACATATTGTGGTAATAAATTGGTCAGCACCCTGGAAACCTGATGAACCACTCTGGAAACAGTAGATTTGCTCACGCCGTGCAAATCTCCTGTCGGACAAAAAAGGTTCCGGTAGCATAAAATCTTAAAGCGGTCAATAGTTTGAGCTCAGCAGGAATCGCATGACTTCGGTTCGTTAGGGATTCAATCGAAGCTCTGGTAGTGTCGACTAACATAAGCAAAAGATGTCTGGGAAAGCGATATCGTTCAACCAACTGGGTATCGTTAAGGCTGTCAAGGGGGTTCTGTCTGTCACGAAAAACTCGTTCACGTCGAAGATTTCGCCTGGCATCAGCAGCAAGCAGTAGGGCAGCCATGTCTAAATTATTACCTACTCAAAATTGACGGGACTTTCTTTGAAGGGTATGAATGCATGGATAACTAACAATGGGCTAACGTTCAATTTTTAAAAAATTTTTTGTTTATGTGCTATGACAACGTCGGCAAAATTAACAAAAACAACTCCAGAATGCATGAAAATATTTATTTTTGGCTTTTCTTATCCATAAAAATGGTTTTAGAATAAAATAAAATTGAATTTTGTTTTTTATCAAAATACTTGTACATAAGCATGTGTTTTATATACGCTTGTGTACCGTCCCGTCAATTTTTATTACGAATTTTGAAAAAAACTAACGCAATCCCTTTGTTAAGAGGGACTTAAGAGTGCCCCAAGCAGCTCCGATTATAAGAGCAAACTTTAGGAGTCCTCCTATCTTAAGAGTGCTTTGTGAAACAGCAAAATCGTAAGTTTGCTCCTATATCGGCAAAATTAAGAGCTCCTAACTTTAAGAGCCCTTTGTGAAACGCACCCCCGGATCCCGGGATGTGGCTGCGCTGCTGCTCATGCAATTTACCCTGACATCTTTTGCTACAAGAGAACTGTCCAAGGAAGTCATCAGTGGTTGGAACTTGTATTGGATTTTGGTTAAAATGGGGGAGGGTCTCTGTGGACCCGTCTGGGTGCAATTACCCCTTCTGTCCTTTGGTTCAGGGCAGTGGCGTAGCCAGAAAAAAATTTCGGGGGGGGGCACATCCGAAATTTTTTAACATTTACCCAGGTTTTTCAAAATCGTTATTCGCTTGTTTCAGACTATTTTCGGATAACATAAACTAAGGTTATGACAACTGAGCTTTCTAAATTTTCGGAGGTACAATGCATACATGTACATAAATACAGCAGCTAAACGGGGGGCCTGGGGGGCGGAGCCCCCCCAGAAGCTGGAGAATTTTTGAAAAATTGTAATAAAAGTCATAATAAAAAGATTTAAAAGGATTATATAGACATTCAAATCGCATATATAAATAAGGATAGTGCTATTTCAAATTCCTGTAAAATTCTCCTACTGAAACTATGTCTTTCTGTTTTCTCATTTTTAGACAACAATTTCTACAAACTTGTTAGATTATAAGTGCAAAAGGTTAGATCTGTAGATAAAATAGGCGGGGGTCTGGGGGCGGCAGCCCCCAGACAAAAGACAGACCTTTTTAGAATATGGCATAATTGATACCTATTTTTAGAGCACATTTTGCTAAAATTTTGGAAAATTTAACCGTGTAATTTGATGTGGAAATTAGATTTTTCTGAGTCGATTAATAAAATTCGCGCCTAAGGCGCGAAAATTTTGTAAAATTTTCCCCGACACGGAAAATTTTCCGGGGGGCAAATGGGTTTCGGGGGGGGGCAATTCCCCCCCTGGCCCCCCCCTGCCTACGCCCCTGGTTCAGGGTATTATCGGGCCTTATATGGACAGTTTTCCCAGTGAATGGCTGAATGGCTTGAATGGCTCGCCGTTTGCCCTTCTTGTGTCCATGGGGTAACTGCCGTGTAGCTGCAGCTGCTGCTATTGCTGGTTATGTCTGGTTGAAGACAGTGGGATTCTCGGGTATCTGTGGATCTATGACATTATATACAACGGAGCCGGACGAACGCACAGCCACCAATTTTTACTGATCAGCCATGGCTGTCTCCATCTTAAAGTATCTTAAAGTAAAGTAAATGCGGGCCGGAACGACGTAGTAAGGTAATGTTCTGAAACCACTACTTATGTATATACGTACACAAAAATTTACTCATTCTAGTTAATTTATACTTCTTAACATGATTTAGCGTTTCCATGCTATATTGAAGCGTTTGAAGTATGTAATATGGGCCAGTATAAAGCGCAGACGCAGACGCAGACCAGCAGACTGGGGTATAAAACGCAGACTTTAGTGCAGACGCAGACTGGGGTATAAAAAGCAGACGCAGACTTTACTAAAGGTATAAAATGCAGACTTCATTGCAGACTTGCAGACTCGGGTATATATAAAAATCAGACTTTAGTGCAGACTTGCAGACTCGGGTATAAAACGCAGACTCGGATATAAAATGCAGACTTGCAGACTCGGGTATAAAATGCAGATTTGCAGACTCGGGTATAAAATGCTGACTTTAGTGCAAACTTGCAGACTCCGGTATAAAATGCACTTTAGTGCAGCTTTGCAGACTCGGGGAAATATAAAACAGTCTCGGATAGTCTCTCTTGGTTCTTTCATATATTCTGCGGCTGTAGACTCGAATATTAAAATGTATACGCCGACTAACGAATTCTCAATTTATATACGTATTACTCATTATTAGCTAGCTATTCCTGCATTAATTTCTCGTGCCAACTTAACCTTAAGGTGCTGGTATCCTTTTGTGCAGTGCTTTTGTGGTGATTTTTGGAAACGCTATAACTTTCGCAATTTTGGGAGTTGGAAAGATCTTTATACATAGTTTCAAAGCTTATAATCTGCACATTCACATGAGCTTACGAAACTAGCAAAATTAGCAAAAACTTAGCAAAAATTTGCTGACATACTGACATCTGACAGGCTGAATATAGACCGAAAATATTTGAACATCGATTTCTCAAAACTGTAGAATCAGCCGAAATTTTGGTCAATGGGTCAACCCTAAACCTAAAACCTTAAAACTTAAACCTATTGCAGTGTGAACCGGGCTTAACTATGCAGTATGGGCTGTTTGTCGTTTTGCCTGGTTATTCACTTATATATAAAAAACAAAGTGGTTCATACTCCTGTTATGTACTGATTGCCCGTTTGTCCGTATGGATGATCATACATGGGCAAGGTCTCTCTTCACAGGGTGTACCAGAATTCTTTTTGCGCGGTCCCCCTTCGCACAACAGCACAACAGGGGGGGGGGGGTTCGGGCGACGTGGATAGGCGAGAGCGGTAGAACACGCAATAGGGATCGCGACATTTTCAAAGTATTCGCAAATTTGCACACATGCAGAATTTCGCACTCGTTTTTATTCATTTCACAGACTGTAATTCTTCAGAAGCTCTTCAAAACTTTCATTTTTGTGGAAATTACACAGAAGGACAATATTTACGTACTAATTAGAGCATAGTTTTTCTGAATAGTTCACGCTGAATTGTGCAATTTTGACAGTATGAATAGCGGTCGCATCGCTCGTGCTGCGCGGTCCCCCCTCCCCCCAGAAATTAGGGTGTACCTGGTATATAGTCAGGGCGGGGAAAAAAACACACCCGAAAAGATGGGGAGAAAAAACACACCCACCCAGAGAACTCAAGGTAGCAGATATAGAGACCTAGTATAGTGCAAATGAAAGCGCTATCTTTTTACAGTAAAACCATACCCATATGGTTGGTATTGGCCAAAGCGGTCTATTCTGACAGTGTTCCAAAGTTGACCCCTGAAAACACCTCTGAAACCTAAGAAATTTTAAATTTTGCTAAGCTTATTTCTAGACACCTATAAGGAAAACCTAGCTAGTCTTTGGCATAGGGGTATATGTGGACCCCCTCTAGCGTTTGGTATAGACGGCAGCCTCCTGCCTTTTATGCAGGCTGAGTACTGGGTGTGTTTTTTCTCCCCGCCCATTTTGACCCCTCAGCGGGGAAAAAAACACACCACCCAATTTTCACAAATAGTCCAATATGTAGTTCTGAGCAATTCTGATGCTCTTAAACGATAAAGCGGGTCTTGTTTTGTAATTTTGGTTCAAAAAATATGCACTTAGAGCCTCTAATAGCTCATAAATTAAGGATTAAAATTTGCTGCATCATCGTGCCAGGTTTCATATGTTTACAAGGCAAATTTTTAAAAATCTTAAAAAACTTAATGAAATTGCAATTTAACGCCAAAACTAACTTAAATAATGATAAACAATGACATTTGCAAGTGTTTTGGTATATTTATAGTTGTCTGGTGCCGCTTTTGCTGCGATTTGCGATCATTTCGTGGGTTCAGGGGCCTTGACATAAAATGCATCTGACTATGTCTGATAAGCAGCTTTCTACTGGAAACAAAGTGCACTATGTTATTTAGCATGGCCAAAAATGTACAAGCAACCTTTAATATGTAACAATTAGTGTCCCGCGGAACACCCAGGATCATTTTTAGCACCGTGTTTTTTTCCCCGCCGGTGTGTTTTTTTCCCCAAATTGCGGGGAGAAAAAACACAGACAAAATCAATTATTGCTACTGATCTACAAGGGATCAGGCGGATTTCTATACATGAATCGATAGAACTAGGAGCGATATACACCATGGTACAAACGCAAGCTCTCTCAGCCTTAAGACAAAAAAGTTACAGCCTTAGTTCCGTATATGTTTTTTTCCCCGCCCTGACTATATACTCCCTCAGTACACCCCTTGCGCATGTATGTGGATGATGCCTGTTTTTTTGTTTTAACACACCATTTAGCTTTAGCTGTGTTGCTAGATTGCTGTTTATGTTTTCGAGTCACCTGACATTTTCTGTTTATGCCGATTTGCTACAGTATTTTTTTAAATTTTGCTCTCTTAAACACTTTGCAGAATTTGAAACCCGGATATATATACTTTTCAAAGTTTACAATTTATGCTAACAATATGACCATATTTAGCTATTAAATATTAAAACACATTCAAAATTCTTATATAAACGTCAATTTAACCAAGGACGTGGTATATAATGCTACTCATTTCTGATGAGCTGTTGCGTTCAGACAAGTACGTGAAATTTAAACATTGCTTAAGTCCAAGCGGACAGCCCTTACGAACAAACGGACAACAGCAATACTGCAAACAGCAAAAGTATGAATCAACCCTCCGAACGGACAAAACGACAAACGACCATACAGCAAAAGTATGACTATATTTTAAAACGGACAAACCGACTACAGAAATGAACAAACGGACAATTATGAATGGGCTACCCATGACCACATTCTAAATTTTAAAGTTGCTGGTGAAAAAGTCAAAAGTAGAGCTGGGGAATGCGCTTTTAAATCAGCCTGCAAGCATGTCAAAAAGTCTGTCTTATATGAGCTTAAATGCCCATATTGTATACATAAAGGTGTTGTTGCTTCCGGCCACCTGGCGATCCTCAATCGGCCCGGTCGGACCGCCTCCTGAGTTGGCAAGAGACGGCCGCAACACCAAAGATACGTAGGCTTTCACCGCTCTGGGGTTTTCCCAATGATATATACGTAAGTCTGCTTTTTATACCCAGGTCTGCAAGTCTGCTCAAAAGTCTGCATTTTATACCCGAGTCTGCTTTTTATACCCGAGTCTGCTTTTTATATCCGGGTCTGCAAGTCTGTTCAAAAGTCGGGTGTGGGTAAAAACCAGCCCCAGCCCCAGCCCCAGCCTCGCACCAGCCTAAGAAAAACCAGCCCCTTCTCTCGCTGACCACTGTACACTTTAAACTAAGTACTTTAACACATAATTACGCATATGCATGTAGACAGTATATAAGTGTAGTCGCTGTCCTTATGTGTTAATTGTGCCTTATATACAGTCATATAAAATATATACGAGTATTGGACATAGTTATATGATTTTGTACTATTGGGGAGTTCAAGGGAATTTATTTCCATTCAAAGAAATTAAAGAATAGAAATTAAGAGTTTGAAGTTATAATATAATCGTTAATAATACCTACAGAGTATGTAATTTTGATCAAAATTCAAAACATTCAAATGAACAAGATCAAAATTTTGAAATTTCAATATTTTCCCTGGAAACTTTATTTTCACAATGACTTATACAATTTCATTTCCTGCCATTTTAATTTTTTTTAGTCTGTACGCTTTATGAATCTGCTAAAAGCTAAAATTTCTAAACTTCAAAGCTTTCAGTCATTTTATTCTGTTATGTATACAAGAACCAAAAATGCTCCTTCGTCGCATGTAAAATACATATGAGTACTCTCAGGCAGGTTGTACAAAAACGGAAACTAGCCTGTAAAATGCATATGAGTGGCGTTGAGGTTGTAAATTAAGGAAAACAAGTTGCAACGGCTTAACATATGAGCCTGTCCTACAACGAGGCTCATATTGGCGTATGTCAGAATATAATTTGTCGATATTTGACCTTCATATAAATAGCACGTATATAAAGCTTTTCATTACAAAATTGTCCTTCACACATCTTGCCGCTAAGACATTATACTGTGCATACGCATTATACGGCATGCCACTTTGCGCTCTGACTCAGAGCCATGTGGGGAAAGCATTACGTATGTGAGAGTAGTGTGTGTCATAGTGTTCCGAGAATACAGTAGGTGTGTACTGTACTATAGTGCTTCCGGAAATAGTAGGTGCCATGGTGTTTCGGGAAACATCAGCTTGCAGGTACAGTTCAACTTGAGGTGTCGCAGTTCACTTCGTTCTGTCCATTTCTTTCAAGCCACAATGTTAACATGTTATGTCTATTCATTCGTTTTTTCCTTAATATGATGACCTGATGATCTTTAAGAAGGCTGCACTGTGACGCCAATATGAGCCTCGTTGTAGGACAGGCTCATATGTTAAGCCGTTGCAACTTGTTTTCCTTAATTTACAACCTCAACGCCACTCATATGCATTTTACAGGCTAGTTTCCGTTTTTGTACAACCTGCCTGAGAGTACTCATATGTATTTTACATGCGACGAAGGAGCATTTTTGGTTCTTGTTTTCCATTCTTTTACATATGTATGCGCAAAAAAGAACCAACCAACCAACCAAATTTGACCACTTTTGAAAAATTTCATTTTTGACCGAAAATCGCCTAAGTCCCCACCCCACCCCACCACAGCACTCTACAGCCACTTTGAGCATGCAGTTCTATGACAAAAGTCGCTCAGCTCGCTTAGGGCTTTCATTTGGAACCAAATTTGACCACTTTTGAAAAATTTCATTTTTGACCTAAAATCGCCTAAGTCCCCACCCCACCCCACCACAGCACTCTACAGCCACTTTGAGCATGCAGTTCTATGACAAAAGTTGCTCAGCTCGCTTAGGGCTTTCATTTGGAACCAAATTTGACCACTTTTGAAAAATTTCATTTTTGACCTAAAATCGCCTAAGTCCCCACCCCACCCCACCACAGCACTCTACAGCCACTTTGAGCATGCAGTTCTATGACAAAAGTCCTCACTCCTATTCATTTGGAACCAAATTTGACCACTTTTGATAAATTTCATTTTTGACCGAAAATCGCCTAAGTCCCCACCCCACCCCACCCCAGCACCCTACAACCACTTTGAGCATACAATTCTATGACAAAAGTTGCTCAGCTCACTTAGGGCTTTCATTTGGTACCAAATTTGACCACTTTTGAAAAATTTTATTTTGGACCACCTGACCCCTTACCGACCTGACACCTCAGACGGTCAAGTGGAGCCAGCCCAGCAAAATGGGTGCGTTGTACAGCAAAACCGACACCGGAAATGAGCTGGGCGCACCAGAAAACCCCTATAGAGAAAGTTTTGAGAGGCCAAGTAGAGCCTAGTATGGACTTCCAGGAAACGGTTGCCGACATGACCCTCCAGACGGCAAAGTGGAACCAGCCCAGCAAGATGGATAAGTCGGACGGCAAAACGGACACCGGAAATGAGCTGGGCGCACCAGAAAACCCCTATAGAGAAAGTTTTGAGAGGCCAAGTAGAGCCTAGTATGGACCTCCAGGAAACGGTTGCCGACATGACCCTCCAGACGGCAAAGTGGAACCAGCCCAGCAACTTGGGTCAGTCGGGCAGAAAAACTGATATCGGGAATCGATTCTCCGTCCGCAAAAACCTTTGTACACAAGATTTGAGCCTTCCAGGTCGCAAAATAAGCGAAAAAACTAAGTTCAAAGTTGGACCCAAAATTCACCAACTTTGGCAGGCCAGTACCCAAAAATTACGCCCCCGGCAGGAAAATCATATAGCAATTGAACGACCCTGATATGTGTCCTATTTAGCCATATAGGCAGTATTGCCCCATATATAGCCCAGTCTGACTTATTAAGGTGACATTGAAGCATACTTTTTGGCCATTTTAGCGTTTTGACCGACTTTGGCCCCCCGTCAAAAATTTTTTCCGGCTCTGGGAGGCATAAAAACTAGCCTATCGGCTTATTTTTGTTGCGTACTCCAAGAATATATATGGTTTTCATAGGCAAAAATTTTTCTATCTGTTGTTATTAAAGCTACAAAACCCCCTTACCAGACGTCAAAGCGGAGAACCGGAAAAAAAAAACATCACTCTCGTAAGCGATTTTTGGCGTAACTTTTTAACGGAAAGTGGTACGGGGATGAAACTTCGCACACATACTAAACTCGACACGTACAATTTTTTGCGCACATAATCTGCGCAGGATCTGCGCAGGAATCTGCGCAGCTTCTGCGCAGCCTTGTTTTACACGGTCATTCGACCATTTTCACTCATATTATAGGGGTCGCTACCGCGACCCCTATGATAATATATTGAATCTTCAAATTCAATTGTACTATTCCTCCCTCCTAACTGAAAACTGGACATAATCGGAGATTAAACCAATAAACACAGAAATTTAAGGGAGAAGCAAGATATATATTTCTGATCAATTTGTAACTAAAGCTTAAACTTTTTAAAATTCTTGAATTTTGAAACATCTTGAATTTAAAAATTATTTTAGGACTAACTTTTTATTAAATATTTAAGTTAACATTAGTTTGGCATATTAATTGCGAATTCGAAATTTGAATTAACTGGAACCAGTAAAATGGTTTATGATAAATGGATCCTATTTTAAATTTTGAAATTCCCAAACTGTATATATATTCTTTTACATCAGACTAATTTCGTAATTCTTTCAAGCTTGACGGGATATATACTTTTAACGATTATATTATAACTTCAAACTCTTAATTTCTATTCTTTAATTTCTTTGAATGGAAATAAATTCCCTTAAACTTCCCAATTGTACAAAATCATATAAATATAATGTCCAATACACCTATGTATTTTATATGACTGTATATAATGCACAATTAACGCATACGGACTGAGCATGCAAAATATATATGCTGTCTACACGCATATGCGTATTTATGTGTTAAAGTCCTTAGTTTAAAGTGTACAGTGGTCAGCGAGAGAAGGGGCTGGTTTTTCTTAGGCTGGTGCGAGGCTGGGGCTGGGGCTGGGGCTGGTTTTTACCCTTACCCCAAAAGTCTGCATTTTATACCAGTCTGCTTTTTATACCCAGGTCTGCAAGTCTGCATTTTATACCAAAGTCTGCGTCTGTTGTGAAGTCTGCATTTTATACCCGAGTCTGCTTTTGGGTCTGCGTTTTATACCCGAGTCTGCGTCTGCGTGGGTCTATTAAGTCTGCAGGTCTGCGTCTGCATTTTATACTGGCCCATGGCCATTGCAAAATTTGGGAAATTGGTGGGCCGGGCTGGTCGCGTGATATTGCTAGCGGCTAGGGCAAGGCCAAGGCTAATAATTTTCTGAATGGGTGGGCCAGGCAGAAAAATTGGGCCCTGCCCGAGCTTAACCACAGCACATAAATTTCCTTTGTTGGCAAAAAAGCTTAAAATGTTTATGTCCCTTTGGTGTTGGAGTGCATTGTATAACAAACTTTTACTCTTTTCAACATTGCAAATCGAAATCGAATTTAAGTATGTATCTGGGTATCGTCTATTTTGGTGCTAAAACTTAATTTTTGAACACTTTTAAGCTTAGTTTTATAGCAGTATGTATATGTAGTGGAAAACAGGCTATTTATACTGTATTTTAGCCCATATTATTCCCCCCCCACTTTTGGACCTCTCTCCCCACTAGTGGGAGGGCCGTCCCCTACTTTAGCCTAGAAAAACCCCATAGAACAAATTGAATCGATGGAAACCTGTGCGATATATATATATATATACATACTGAACACAAAAGTTAACGCCACTACGGACGTATACGTATATATATACGTATATATAAAATATGTACACACACATATATATACGTACTTTTCCGAGTTCCCTCTTTATAAATATATCTGAGTTCGTGCAGAGGCATATAATCCTGTATATACATTTCTTGTATGGATGCCTGAAAATCTGGGCTCGGAAGGAGAGGGATTTTGTTTTGAGCACTTTTCATTTCCAAAGCACTCCGAAGTACGAATATATAGATACGTACGTACGTACGACATACACATATATATATAACATGCCTACTTACTATACACAAGCATATAAATACGATAACATATATATAATAGGCGTTTTTGGTTCTACTCGTTCTTCCCAGTTCGTTCGAACTAAATCCTCTTCCCAGTCTTTCTCCCCTTGTATATCCATCCTCTCATCTGGGCCGGACCGCGCATTTGCTCTGACGGACGACCGATTGAACGACTCACACCCCAGTATACATATATTCGTAAACAAACATAATATATATACGTATACTTATATTGTCCGTGCATACAGCAAACAATATTTATATATTGTGTGTATTTATATATACATCGAGCAGCACAAAAACTGAATCCACGCAATCGGAAAAGAGTCAAATAAAATGGCAGAATATATATATAGCAAGCTTAACAAAAAAGGGTCTCTTGCGCAATTTCCCCCTGGGCTTTTTTTAGTGGGGGGGGGGGGGGGGCCCCTCCACTTTTTGGGTTCCCCCCCCCACTCGGCCCCACCCCCACTTTTTTGGGCTTCCCCCCCCACTCACCATAAGGTGCCCAGAAAATGCCAAATTTTAAGGATTTTTGGTCAAAATTTTCAAAAATTTTCCGGCTTCGCCGGTATTTTTTTCAAAAATCGTCTATTTTGGTACTCAAACTCGATTTTTGAGCACTTTTTAGCATAGTTATAGCAGTATATGTAGAAAGCAGGCTATTTTTACTGCATTTTTAGCGATTTTAGACCACTTTGGATTCCCCCCCACTTTTGGGTTCCCCCCCCCCCTTGTGGGGGGGGGGGCTCCCCCCCCCCACTCTCCCCACCCCCACTTTTTTTCGCCTAGAAAAAGCCCAGCCCCCCCATCCTTAACTTTTGATTTTTTTGACCAATAACTTTGAAATTTTGTATGGGTGCATACTAGAGGCGGCTCAATGCAAAAATTCAAAATTTTTTAAATTTTAAATTTTAAAAAAATTTTAAATTTTATTTTGGTAAGGGGGGGACCAAGGGGAACCGAAAAATTTTTTGAACAAAATTTTGTTGAAAACGTGCATACAGGGGTTTTCAGTGGCGCTGAGCACGAATCTGAAATCCGATTTTCGATTCAGCTTTTCGTTAGCTCAGTATATATATATAAGCTAAAGTTGTAAGCTTATACTGAGCTAACCAAAAACTGAATCGAAAATCGGATTTCAGATTCGTGCTCAGCGCCCCTGAAAACCCCTGTATGCACGTTTTCAACAAAAGTTTGTTCAAAAAATTTTTCGGTTCCCCTTGGTCCCCCCTTACCAAAATAAAATTTAAAATTTTTTAAAATTTTTTAAAATTTAAAAATTTTTGAATTTTTGAATTCAGCAGCCTCTAGTATGCACCCATACAAAATTTCAAAGTTATTGGTCAAAAAAAATCAAAAGTTAAGGCTGGGGGGGGGGGGGAATTGCGCAAGAGACCCCAAAAAAAGATCACCGGATTTTTTAACAAAAAATGATCACCCCGCCCTGACTCCTAGACAAGTCGTATCGACCCAATTTCTTCCACGGTGATAGCCACACATCTCGACATTACAGCCTGCGAGTTTGAACCCCTAGGCTTTTTCCATGCGTTCAGGGCAGACCTCCAATTGAGGGTACCCAAAAGTGACCTCAAAAACGTTCAGGACCGAACTTCCAGTTTCGGCTACTATTTACTAGTGATGGGCACCGGATATTTTTTAATATCCGGATATCCGCCTATTTTGCGTTAACGGATATCCGGATATCCGGTTATCCGCCTATTCCAAACTGTACTTAAAGAAAATTTTTCGATTTTGCAGTTAAATTTTCAATTTTTCTGTCAATTTTTCGTCAGGCTGTGAATGTCAATCATGCAACCAAGCCGCAACCTTGGTTTCAAAAATATTTTATGAGGAATTTTTGAAAAATATTTTGAAGTTTTTTAAATTTTTGTCAAAAATTTGCTAATTTTTCATTACTTTGTCTGAAATGTACACGGATATCCGGATATTTTTCTCAAATCGGATATTATCCGGATATAAAAATTATCCGGATATCCAGTGCCCATCACTACTATTTACTAAGGGAAGTCCCTAGGCAAGTCATATGGTACATACGACATGTGCTGACTGTGCGCTATCGATAGATATATAGAAGTTCTCAGTCGGACCTGTGAGCGGTCCTGGGCCGGGGTGGGTGATTTTTTATTTGTTAAAATTTTAAAAAATAAAAAATAAATTCAATATTTTGTTACTGATGTCAGAACAGCAGCTAGAGCAAAACTAATGCCAAGTTCGAGCTCAGCGACCTCGAAAACCCTTATAGCCGTTGTTTTTGTGTTTGCCTGGCACTTCTGGTAGTCCAACCTGGTTATATACCAGCCGGGAATGAACCGTCCGACGGTAAACGTGATTCCAGAAGTCAGTATTAGACTATAGTTACCAAAAAACTAATGCCAGATTTGAATTCTGCGCACGAGAAAACCCCATAGTACAGGTTTTTAGCCATTTCGGACTGCCCCGTTGGTACCTGGAGGGTCCGGAAGGGTCCGGCAGGTGTCACGTGACGGTGGGTCATATATATCCCGCCAACAAACGAAGTCCTAAGTTTCTCTGCCAAAACGCCTGAAAATAAGATATAATCACTCACAAACACGAAAACTCAAAATTTTAGCCGTTAAAACGGCATTTTAGAGCCACTAGCCTTCATCTTGGACGCTGCAGGGCGCCATCAGTGACCACTAAGACTTTGGCGGGGTCAGTTGCCCTAGTTGGAACACTACGTTAGCGGTTTTGGGTTCTAAATATATACGTTATTTAGTGCGCTCTATCCAAAACTGATGAGAAAACGATGCCAGCAGCTCTCTGGGATCCTAAACCAGGCCGGCGCCAGACCCGGCCCAGGGCCCGAGTCCCACCCACGCATATTCTCACTACTCTACTACACTACTCAACACTCAAATCAATTTCTCTTACATAACTGATTGTTATATATAAATCTTACAATCACGGATTTTCACGTGGAATAATCACACACAACCTCTGAACAACTGAACTTAACATCATATTCGTACCATACACACGTATACTTGAATTGATTGATTTTGATGGAATTTTCAAAATCGATACGAGACAAATTATAAAATTCTTAAAAAATTTTAGTTACAACACAGCATAATACTTCTTACAGATAAGAAATATGTGCGTATACATGTATATATAGCATCAACAGTAAATCCATATAGGTGCGTACGTCTATATTTTAGTACATACGTATATAATATATACATAAGCTGGACCTATTTCATAAAGGAACGCGCAAAGGACTCGTATATATAGGTATATAAAGACACTACTGAAACCATGGCTTTAAAGCTTTAGATGCAAGCAAAATGAAGACACGAACATTCTATAGTATGCTGAAATCGCATATATACGTACGTATATATATAGGGTCTTGGTAAAACACGGACCCGGACCCGGACCAGGTGGGTAAAACCCGGACCAGACCCGGACTGGGTGGGTAAAACCCGGACCCGGACCAAAGGGTAAAACCCGGACCGGACCCGGACCAGATGGGTAAAACCCGGACCAGACCCGGACTGGGTGGGTAAAACCCGGACCCGGACCTGACTGGGTAAAAGCCGGACCCGGACCACATTTGATAAAACGCTAAGCTTGGCAGACTTAATCAATACATAAGGAGATTAGATTATATATATATATTGTGTAGGAGTTTCCGTTAGAGCTACTTAACATATACAGCTATATGTGTATCACACTTTACTACTGTTTATATATCCTCACATAGTCACATATCTATCCAGTGTATACATACTTTTACTTACGACGGACTGCTTTTACTTTACAAATGGTTGTATTTACTGTCATAGAAGGTAACGTAATGCAGAGAGAGATAGCATACGTACGTATATATACATGTTAAGCAGAGACCAGAGAGTTAGCTCATGTATGCGATGCAAATTATAATAGTGTGATTGTCACAACATGGTCTTAGATACGTATATACATTACTGAAATAACAGACTAGTCATGTCATAAAATCAAGCACTGAGCAATGCGAAGTTACGTCAAACAGTATAAATGGCAAAGCTCCCAGTCGCCCCTGGTACGTTGTAGTCTGCAGATAACGGGGGGCTTTGCATTGCATCGTAACGGACCCACTCATTATTCCAACGGATCAGGGCACCGAAATGATTGCCACCAACGAAATAGGTAAATCCTCGGTAGAAAAATCTTTTCTCATTCAGAAATAGCTCCAGGGGCAGTTCCATAGCAGAAGACAAAGGCCAAGCAGAAATGTTGAATGGTAAAATCCAAACACTTTCATTCCTAAATTTCTTGCTAGTGTAATACCGTATGCCATTACACTTTCGAACAAAGTCATCCCGATTAGTTTCCACATTTAATACTGTATCTTTTCTGCTATGCTTTCTAGCTATATCAGAGGGAAGAGTACACCCGTAAATCTCTTGACATTCATCATAACCTTCAGCAAAAGCACTGCTTATACAGTCAGATTTGTTTAAACTTAAATTTAGCAAAAGGATGTCCTGGCTTTGGCTCAACTGCTGGTTTGGACAGAACTTTTCATTGTTGCATGTGCTTTGCCAACTGGTTTGATAAATGTCTTTAAAATAGTCGAGAAACTTCTCACGTTCAGAACCATAGAGATTGCAAGACTTTGTCAAAGATCCCGAAGTGATATGATCCACCCATATGGCCTTAGCGTTATCAAATTTGTTGTCTTTCATGGCATTCAGCACTCCTGTGATTGCACTGCTGCATGGAAGCGAATTAGAAGACATTTGGGAGAGTAGACAGTCATTCTGTAAGACAGTTAGGTGTAGAATAGTCAAAATATTATCTATCGGACAAGTGTTTGTTAAGCAATACTTCTCCCCTCCACCCCATTTCATTACAGGTGGGTATGGGGAACTGACCGTGACTTTGGAAGGAGAGAGCTCAATTTGCTGTATCGGAGCATCGTCAAATAGGTCAGGCGAATTGCTGGTCAATAGCTGAGAGTCAGGGGCAGCTATAACTTCGAAATCCATTTTCTTAGGTTTCTTGCGCCCTAAGACTTTGTCACCCTTTTTCCTGGCATTTTGCCGCAAGGCTGATAGAGATATGGTTCGCTGTTGAGCAGCAGGCAGGCCCACGCTCTCGCGAACAGCTGACACATGAGAACAAATTCCTGGGGCTGGGCAGTTACACTGAAATTTCACACGCTGCCCTGACTGAAACAAAGTAACTGCATAATTCTTCCCTTCTGAAGACTTCACCATAAATCCGCCAGTTTCAGGAACGTGAACCACTCTGCGATCTTCTACGGTTTGAGAAGCCAGCGCTGTGGTTGCAGGTAAAGCAGGTAAGGTGGGCACTTCCGTTGACGTTGTGCTCTCTTCTGCGGACGGTTGCAGCTGGAGACGTATCTTTTCAACTATTTCTTCTGCAGAAAATGAGCTGAAAGGTTCAATGTCTTCCGCCGGAAAAGGCTTGAATCCTTTACGCAACAGGAAAGAGCCTAGTCCATGCTTTCCACGCTGAATCTCTCTAAGATAGTAACGTGACAGTTCGTAGAAACTAAGTACGGCGGCATCGATCGGTCGCTCTTTCCACTCAATTAATCGTTGGATGACAGCGTTGACACTCTCAGACACGTTAGATGTAATTCCCGAGAAGGAGTTGAAAACATTTAATGGCTGGAGTACCCATTTTCCAGCTGAATTTTCTATAGTGTCTCGTAGATTATTTTCGAAATAATCCTTGAAAGCGGCTGACCATACCTGGGATTTTTTGAGAAGTTCATTGGCAAACTGGGCTTTACTTTCGCATCTTAGCAAGTCGTTAACATCCCGTCTGTATACTAAGGCGTCGTTATTATTGCCTTTAGCCCTGTACTTAACATAGCTACGTACATCAGATAGCAGATGATTCCAGCAATATACCTGCTGGATGCCATCGGGGAGGCACGTAAATTTGAATTCGCGGTCAGTAACGAAAACTGTTGGCTGCTTCGGAGATTTGGAAATCATTTGAAACATTTCCCTGATGAATTGTTCATGATCTTTGGCAAATTTCCTTTCATGAATGAGATATCCAAACGGAATCACTGGAGATCCTTCAAAAAGCGTGTGTCGAAATGCGCACACTGAAACGTAGAACGATCCTACTCGAAAAGTGGTATCGTAATTAAACGTGAGCGGATGATCAGAGACAGTCGGTAACTGAAAGACTTCGGTTAACTCAGCTATCAAGTCGTGGCTAATGAGACGCACGACAAGATTAGGGAAAAGTTGGATATGGCTTACAAATCCCTTGTCGTCATTCCCCATTAGTTCATACGCCAAAGCTAGGACGTTGTAGACACCGTCATGCGTTAATCGCAGACGTCTTCTGTCTTCTTTAACAACATTCCTTACTTTTTCCATGTCACGCGGAATATAAACAGATTCATGCTGAGGAGATTCTATAGATGAGCACAGACTTCGATAAATTTTGGAAGGCATCGCTGTTGCAACTGAGTCAGAAAGAATTTTTCTTTTCACAGCAGTTGATTGTCTTATGTGAGGGCGGTATCCATTTGTGCGGTTGCCGTGACATCGATCAACATAGGTAGACTCATCTCCCATATAGTGCACCATGATATAGTCAGGATTTTCAGCTAAAACGATCTCTTCTCGGCGAAAAGCAGTTGAACCATTCTTTTCTCCGACAGCAGATATGTTGAAGTAACTTTTATAATAAATAGGATCGCCTCTTCTGGGGTATGGCTTTCGGCCTTGATTTACCCACGTATACTGATCACATCGAACGTCCAGCCCCAAGAGACTTGGATAGACATATACCTGCCCGCCTTTTGGTTTGACAGCGGGAATGTTACTGACTAGTTCCTGGGTAGGGTTCTCTAAGATTTCAACAACGTCGTTTGGACTAATTCCGTTGTTGGGATCTGGCAGAGTTAAATAAGGTTGCCATAGGGGAGGCTTATCATCACCCCCACCGATGAAGTTAAAGTTAGTCACTGTCATTGTTGTTTGGCCTATGATCCTTTTAACAGTGTAAGGATAAAGGCGTAGGGTCAGTACCACCGTATCCCATTGAGCGAAATGGCATAAAATTAAATATAGAGTAAGTACAATTTGATACAAGCACAGGATTACATCAGACATTGATACGACCCTGTTCAAGTCCAGAGACGGGGGATTTCGCTGATGCTGATTTACAAAAAAATCCATAGTACCCTTGTAAGGCGGGCGCAGGATTGAGTAAATGTTATAATCAGCTCCTGAAACCAACAGAGTGGTATAAAAAGTCGAACAGGTTTCATTAACCAGTGACGTCCCATACTGTATGGGACTGATAAGATTGGATGACTGATGATGAATTGGAAAATTTAGGATGGTAGAATCGACGAGTGCAGGGCGCGTAGGATCGACGAGGGCAGGGCGCGTAGAATCGACGAGGGCAGGGCGCGTAGGATCGACGAGGGCAGGGCGCGTAGAATCGACGAGGGCAGGGCGCGTAGGATCGACGAGGGCAGGGCGCGTAGAATCGACGAGGGCAGGGCGCGTAGGATCGACGAGGGCAGGGCGCGTAGGATCGACGAGGGCAGGGCGCGTAGGATCGACGAGGGCAGGGCGCGTAGAATCGACGAGGGCAGGGCGCGTAGGATCGACGAGGGCAGGGCGCGTAGAATCGACGAGGGCAGGGGCCGTAGGATCGACGAGGATAAGGCTAGCTGGATTGATTAGCGTAGGACAGACAAGATCGATGCGATGACTGGCAGTGATGGAATCGTCGGAGAAAGCGTTGGCCATGGTCGAATTTGATATGATAGCAGGACAAAATGGAGCTTCATGCTCCAAAATTAACAGTGTCAAGCAGATTATCAGCAGTAATTTCATAATTGGCTCAGTTTCATCAATGATTTAGATATAAATATTTACTAATTTCTAAAATTGCATTAGAAATGCACCGAATCCTTTCCGCTATGGGAGCCGGGAATCCCCGGTCCGAAAGTTTTGACGGGCAAATGATGATGATTGATTCTAATTAAAAGCTTCATTTTCAAATTTCAGCGTTCTCAAATTTGGAAAATATTGTAATGATTTTGAAAGCCCCCATTAGCAAATTTGGTGCGTTTTAGTTAGCAGGTTTGGTATTAGTTGAGCAGAAAACGTAAGTTTTTATCGTAACGTAATACTAACCTATGCTCCTCCTCAAAGTCGAAAGGACCGGTGCACTTCTACTGTCTTAAGATAGTAACTGATATTATGCAGTTTTTGCACCTATTCTGCCTTAAACTGAGTTAATCCTCCTTTCTTTGTACTTTTATCTTTGCAGCTGTTAATCATCAGCGCTATTTAATACTTATGTTTGACCTTCGACCCAGGTCCTTGAAGGATCATTTCAGTTTAGTTTATTTAATTACGGCGCTCTCACCCTTTTCATGGGTGGTCGTAACGCCTGGTAATATATACTTACGTATATGCTCAAAGTAAACATACCTTCAACAATTTAAAGCCAAAATACACATACACACCACACACGCACATTTTATATGCATACACAAGCAGTTCCTATACGCACGTCTTTATGTATATATATAATTATCTTTTTTATACATATACATACATACACATATATACTATATATACATAACGTAATTCATAGCGTAAATTTATATGCACAGTGTGAAGGCAGTTAAATTTAATATTTTGTCCT
The DNA here is from genome assembly GCA_030248195.1 of Trissonchulus latispiculum. Classification (NCBI taxonomy): domain Eukaryota; kingdom Metazoa; phylum Nematoda; class Enoplea; order Enoplida; family Ironidae; genus Trissonchulus; species Trissonchulus latispiculum. The sequence goes on from JASAND010000952.1 coordinate 26,733, forward strand.
GGTCCGGGCAGGTCCGGGTTTTACCCTCCGGTCCGGGTCCGGGTTTTACCCACCCACCCGGTCCGGGTTTTCCCAAGTTGGGTCCGGGTTTTACCCACTAGTCCGGGTCCGGGTCCGGGTCCGGGTCCGGGTTTTACCCACTAGTCCGGGTCCGGGTCCGGGTCCGGGTCCGTGTTTTACCCACACCCTATATATATACATAACACATACGAAGGCAGAAAGCCTGAACCAACCAACCAACCAGCTAACACAAATTATATATGCTGCAGCCATAATGTGTGCGTGCATAATATATGTAATATATATACACCACGTGAATGCATGCAACGAACACACAAATTTAAGCTAGATTCCTGAAGCAGGCTGACCAAGCTTTTGAAGAGATATGTACGTAAAGCTGCTACTACAAAGACTAACTAACTATTTCATATATATATATATATATAGGGATGGGCGAGGAGGAAAAAGGACTGGAAAAAGGTTTTTCAGTGTTTCCATTTCCGATAGGGTGGAAAAAATGGAAAAATATTCCTAATGTTATTTTGACGCTTTTTACATGGAAATATGCGTATATAATGTTTTATGAACTTTTCGGGCGATTTCGCACTATTTGCAATCTTTACCGAGGGGCATAATAGGTGGGAGTATATATGTTAGATCTGACGAAATTGAATTTCGGATTTTTCGAAGCATCGCAAAAAATGGAAAAAATATTCGGGACAGTAGAGTACTATATGCTATATACGTGAAGCAGCCCCTCGATGAATGCACTTTATGGCAATTTAATATGCAACTGGGTCGCAAAGCCTCAAACTGAGGCATCACAGCGGGAGGTTTTAACGAAATTTTCGCTATCTGGGATTTTTTAGTGGGGGAGACCCCACTTCTTGGGTTATCCCCCACCCGACCCTTCCCTTTTTAGTTCGCCGGAACTTTTTTGTCGTCTGATCGTCTATTTTGGTGCTCGAGCTCAATTTGTCAGCGCTTTTTAGCATAGTTATATATCACGGCGTAGAAAACGGGTTTTGTATATATACTGCATTTTTAGACAACTTTGGATCCCCCACTTTCCCACCAACACTTTCTGCCTAGAAAAGGATAGCTTTTTTAGCTAGCTAGGCTGTTTTAGCTAAAAACACCTATTAGTCAATTTTTGGCAGATTTTACTCAAATCCTCAAATTGTTTCAAAAATATGCCCCCGTTTTTGGTGAACCCCTCCATCGATAGCGGGGCAACTTTCAGCCCCTCATAAATTTTGGCATAAATCTATATATATATGCATAAATATATAAGCCAGTGGGCTACTTTTCAGGGTGTTTGTTAGTGAAGGGCAAACCAACCTAGGTACTCCTAACAAATTACATCCACTCCCGTCCACTCCCCACTTATGAAGATATATACCTGAATTACGATGCGATCATGAAGGCAACGCGAGATATACGATTCCTTAGACACTGAATATCGCCGCAACTTTTGATAATGCTTGGTAGGATAGTATATACATCAACGCACCCTAAATTGAATTGCGATATGTATTTGTATGTATGTATATATATATATATATAATATATATATATATCAAATACGTATATATTAACGTACACGTATGCACAAAAATTCGCCAGATGTTCTAGTGAGCCGGGCCTCCATGCAAAAGCTCCTGGTAACTACCACTACTGCCTTATAATTTTCGGGGTTGGGGGGTATTTCATTTTCATTTAAAAGAATTTTTTTAAATTAAGATAGAAAAGCGCCGTAGCCGCGAAACATTTTCATAATTTTTAGTTTAATGCGGTATATATAATCCCCCCTAACA
>JASAND010000953.1:0-27837 GCA_030248195.1 Trissonchulus latispiculum
GGTGTCGTATACTATTTTGTCACCTATGCTAAAATGTCACCTAAGCAAGTTTTTCACAGAAAATGCTCGTTACTTTCCAACCTCGTTATTTTTAATGGCATTGGATAGCTCTTGCAAAGACGATTGTTTTGATATAAAATAATGTGGTAATTAAGCTAATTATAGCTGCTAATTAACACATAAAATTAACATAGGAAGTTTTCAAATTTAAAGTGAAACCTATCATGTTGTATATCATTCGAAAGCTCTTGACGAGGCGGATTCAATGGACTAGCAATTAAACCAATTAGTTAAGCTAGTCGAAACTTTAGCCGAAAAATCTATTTTTCGGTAACATATGGAGTTCTTACGCATTGCTAGGCCAATTAGTTGGTTTAATTGTTGATCCATTGAATCCGCCTCGTCAAGAGCTTTCGAATGATATACAACATGATAGGTTTCACTTTAAATTTGAAAATTTCCTATGTTAATTTTAAGTGTTAATTAGCAACTATAATTAGCTTAATTACCACGCATTATTTCATATCAAAACAATCGTCTTTTGCAAGAGCTATCCAATGCCATTAAAAATAATGAGATTGGAAAAGTAACGAGCTCTTTTCTGTGAAAAATTAGCTTAGGTGACATTTTAGCATAGGTGACAAAATAGTATACGACACCGGCTACTCGTTAAGTACCGAACGAAACTACTCAAAATTTAAACTCCATGCGCAGGACATGTGCGACAAAATTTTGTGTGAAAATGAGCAGAATCCGTGACCATAAAATTTTTCGTAATTTTGTACCCCCCTTAACCTGCAATCAAGAATTACGCCATAATAGTTATGGCTTGTTTATGCTTATTCCATTGTTTAATGCTTCCCAAGCTTTGTACCGCTTTAGTTTAAGCTTGCTCTTTTTCCATTTAGATCCTTCAAGAATCTCTGTTAATGCTGCTACAGTTTGTTGGTGGTCAAAAGGAGCCAGAGTCCCCTGAAATCTGCATGTCTCCTGTCTCTCTAACATCGTATGTCAGAATATTAAGTGTAGTATTAACCAACCTCGCATTTTGCCTTTTTACGCCATAAATTTTCTGCAGGAGTGACATGAAGATCGTCGCAGGTCTGGGAAAGACACCAATTTGCGAAAACTGCTCAAAACGCAGCTATGTTTTTGCTACAGAGTTAACAAATTTATCAGCTTAATCTTAAGCTTTAAATGTTGAAAATTACAAAAGAACTAAAACTTCGGTGAAGTCGGAAAACTTGAAATCTCACCCTCGAAGTCCTGTTTTCCGGGCACTCTTGGCATGGGTTAGGGGGCAATCTTGGTGGTGGTCCAATTCTTGTAATAGTTTATTATAAATTCTTCCACCCTTCGTAAGCTCCCCGAATCTTGTTGTGAGAAAAATTCTTACAGTTGATTACGATTGAATGCTTGGGTATGTTATTTTTGGCATTTTATTTAATTCAGCGTTAATTACCGTATTGTATGTTTGCATATAATTCTGGTGTTTTAAGTCCTATCTCAGATTATGAAGCCATTCTAAACACTGACGACTTTCGAAACTTTGCATCAAGAGTGTGCTGATATATCCGTCTATGCCTGCAGTTATGCCCAGGAGCGATGTGCTAGGCTTATCGTTGCTCGGTCCAAAGTAAGTAATTCTTCGAGTCAGAAATGACTGTTTTGATTTCTTTTCTTCGGTAAATTAAAAGTTTCTTCTATTTTAGAAATCACTAGTTTTAGTTTCTATTTTTTAGAAATCACTAGTTTTAGTTGGAATTCTTTACGAATTGCACATAAATTTGCAGTTATGCCATTTTTCTCCTAAGATCAGTAATTCATTTTAGGATGGATTCATCGAAAACTTCCAAGGGATCATTTTTCTGAACTTACTCAGAAAGGTTACCCATTTTATGGAGAATTGTGAAACGCTGTGTGGGAAGAAACTAATGGCTCTTCGCAGTTGTTTTCAGACACAAGCATCTCGCTATGTGTGCAAATTTCATGATGATAAGAAGCGAAAGTTGGCGTAAGAATGTTTTGTCTTACTCTGCTGTGAACGTGAAATTAGGAACCTCCTATTCTTAAACTAAGGTGGAATGTAAAGGTTTTCCCCGTGAGATATCTCCGTCCTGCCACAGGACGTGGGGTGCGGTGTTTCGTCCCTTTTCGGATTCTTATCCGTAGAGCCAGGAGTGTCACCCCTCAAATGATGATTGCATTCGTGGAAGGGGGTGGCGGTCCTTCTACACAGAGTCTGTTACCTTTCCCACCGTAGTGGTACCCATTTAGCTGGATTTTGCTAGAGAGTCGGGAAAATCTGTGACCTCCGAGGATCGAACCACGGACCCTAAGATCGGAAGTTCTTACCAACGCCTTAGACCACTCGGCCATCCCGGCGCAAACTGAACTCAAACTCAACTGCCATAATGAATATTCTAAATTGTTGAGTGTCATTGTTCGATTACTATGCATTTTTCTGTAAAATAAAGAGTTTTCAAATGGCATACCATCAAAACTAGTGGCAGCTAAAGTTTGAATTTACTAATGTCATAATCTACGTATATCCACCTGACCTGAAAAGTATGCAATGGCAGCAACAATTTTTTTTACAATGTGCTTTCAAAGGTGCCATCCAATCCTTATTAGGCGTTATTATTGGACTGCACGTCTCATTTTTTGGAATAGTTGTTCGTGTTGTAGTTTTTGTAAGCTTGTGTTATGTATTGCTCTGCTGCCTAACTTTCAAGTATGGCAGCATGTTTCTTAGTGAATAAGAGGCATGTTTAATCTTAATGTTGACCAGCCCTAGTTACAGGAAATATTGCTAGAAAAAGTTACAGGCCCAAAAGTCCGAAGAATTCAGGCATACGGCGGACTCTATTCTGCTACTTAATGTGTGCAGCTTCCAGCGTACATTGTGCGATGCGTTCTGGCAATAATTAATCTGAGAAAGCTTTTCGGAGCAAATTTTCTGGAGTCATCTTTGCACGTTTGGAGATATTTTTTTACGTTGTCATGCATATTAATGCAACAAAAAGTGCACTTCATGGTCCAGTAGACTTTATTGATATTGGTAACGTTATTCGTTCTTCTATAAATTATACCTTTTCCGATACGATGACTTGTACAATTTGTATTTTTATGATTGGATTATAATGTTTTTATCAGTATTTAGAAAGTCTTCACTTACAGTGTTAATTTATTTTAGTTTGGTTTTGGACAGTGAGCACTGGAAGCAAGCAGAGGTACCGGATAGGTTCCAGAAACTGATCGATGGTGTTTATTCGTCCGGTTAGTGATCTTTTAACGAATTATCAGTCTGCTGATATTTGAGATTATGGAACTGTAATTGGTTTGGTTTGGATATGAAACCAGAACGTATTCGAAAGAGTATGCAACTATTCTTTTAGGTTATTTTGCGAATAAATGAGCTTCCGAAAGGAAAGGAACACACTTTTGTAGTTCTGTTCACTTCAGGTGACATCAACATTCCACGCTCTCAGTCTCCTGCCGGCAACAAACCAAAGAAGCATTTATTTGTGGGAAATACAAAGTATTCTGTGGTTGGGTAAGAATGGATCGATGCTTTCTTCTTAAAATCTTTAATTCAGATTTTAATTTGTATTTTACGTTTTCTCTTTTCTGCTATTGTTTTCTCTTGATTCTTTCAATATTTTCTTCATTCAAGGACTCTCTCCTTCTCCTTTTCATTCAATTTGCTTGGGTAGTAAGCTGCACTTTACCGAAATTCATGTATAAGTACACCCATCTAACACCGTCTAAAGCTCATTTAGTCGTCCTACTGAAATAATAAATCCTCCAAATATTAGAGCTCCACGCTGAGTTTTGGTACTGTAATGCCAATTTTGGTAATTTACGACGTCCCGGGCTGCCACCGTTTTGGACAAGTTGTTGCTGTTTTCCTGGATCTTCTGGGATTCCCAATATGACCAGAGAGGCTACTTTAGCCTCCTCGCACCCCTTAGGAATTCCACCACAGCCAGAGGCTCCTCCGACACGATCCCGAGGGAGGGAGTGTGCCCAAGGTACCGGGTACGGATAGTAGTATGGGCGGGACAGTCGACTATCAGTTGAAACAGGTCTTCCTCCTGCTTGCCGCAACTAGGGCAAACAGGAGTTTGTGCTATTCCAATTCGGTGTCTGAACTGGGCCAACAGGGTGCAGTGTCCTTTACTTTTAAGAGTTGGGCCAGTACAGTCCGATACTTCCGGCTGAGGCCGATTTGCTCAGCATTTCTGGGTAGATTCCACCGTATATGCCCAAACAATCGGTTGCGCGCATTTCTTCAGCGTTTGAACTCCGGCAGTGGCGCCTGATTACAGCTTTGGCAGTTGTAAAATCCATAGGCACTAGGTTTTGCGGTAGGGTAATGGCATTTTTGCCGCCTCATCGGCCTTTTCATTTCCGGAGATACCGACATGGGACGGCATCCACTGGAAGATAGTGTGGGTGGCATTAACAGTGATTCGGTTGAGATGATTCTAGATGTCATTGATTATTCTGTGGCCATTAACGTTGCATTGGCCATCCTGAAGAGTTCTCAGTTTTGGACAGGTCACCTGAACTGCCTGTATCAAACGAAAGGCCGGAGTTTATTGGCTCAAATTTATACCAGAGAGTTAGGAATATTAGTACTACCGTTTGCAGTAACTAGAGCGCCCTAGATTCTGTGGTTTTTGTGCTGAGACACACAATAATGAAATGGACTTGCTGGGTTTACTTTAGGCAAAAATAAGTTGGGGGGGAGAGTGGGGGGGGACGCCCCCCCCACTAGTGGGGGGGGGGGGGGAAGGGCGAAAAGGGGGGAGGGGAAAAAAATGGGCCAAAAATGCTAAAAATGTTGTATAAATAGCCTGTTTTCCACATACACTGCTATAACTATGCTTAAAAGTGCTCAAACACCAAGTTTTAGCACCAAAAAAGGCGATTTTTGACCAAAAATTTCCGGCGAAGCCGAAAACATTTTGAAAATTTTTACCAAAAATCCTAAAAATTTGTCAATTTCTGGGCACCTTAGGGTGAGTGGGGGGGAAGCCCAAAAAAGTGGGGGTGGGGCCGAGTGGGGGGGGGGAGGTGCTCGAGTGGGGGGGACCCAAAAAGTGGGGGGCCCAGTAATATAAACCCAGACTTGACGCACAGATCCGCTTAGTTGATGTTTTTTAGACCTAGAAGCCTTAAAATTCCCAAAAAGATGCCGCTTTTACATATATGATTTTCATGCTATTTCTGACGTGTATGCAAAAAATCAGCCAAATCCCAATCCCGTTTTTGATATATATATATATATATACATATATATATATATATGAGCTAATAATTTGCACACAAAATCTAGGTACCATAGATAACATTTAGAGTTAATTTCAGCAAAATCTGAGAAATTTTATTTTTTCGTGTTTTTCAATCCCTTCACCAGCAGCAGCAAATTAAAGCTCTCTGCACAAGGACCACAGAAGTTATTCCAAACGGTAGTACTAACGTTGCTAACCCTCTGGTATAAATTTAAGCCAAGAAGCTCAGGCCTTTCGTTTAGTAGAAACAGTTCAGTTGACTTGCCCAATATGGTAGCGTCCCGGGACGTCTTAAATCACAAAAATTGGTATTACAGGACCAAAACTCAACGTAGAGCTGTAATACTTGGAGGATTTATTATTCCATTAGGGTGCTATAAAATATGTGAAATTGAGCCAATTCGATTTTTCAAGTTGTCCACACAATATCGACCCAACAGTCGAATCACTCAGAAATCGATTCATATATACGTATACGTATATTATTGGTTGTACAGTAGTTCAAAAAATTTTATCTGCGGATGAGAATCTCATAATACAATTCTTCGGCACTGTCTTCTTAGAAATGTGTCTAAACAGCGTAGCCATTTCGTTGTTGTATTATTTTTATTGTGCTGCACTGTATTATGTATGTTTTATTTTTTAGGACTGCTCTTTTATTTATGGAAATGGTATTCGATTATTGTCAATTTGCTCAAGAAATTCCCCAGGTTGCTAGTGAATTATTGCAGAAACTTGTAGAGCTATTGAAGGTACGTCGAAATTTATTTGTCCATTGTTTCGTGCACCAAGTACTGGTACTAAAGTCCATTTTTTCCATTCCATTTTTCCATTTCATGTCCATTCTCAGCTTGCCACATTTCTGTTGTTTGTTATTGATAGATTAAGCAATCTGTTCTGCCGACAAAGATGTTTTTGGCTTCATTTTATATAATTTCCTGTTGTTATTTCAGCATTTCAACTCAAGATCCTGTCAGTTGGTACTTGGTGCTGGCGCTGTGCAATTGATCGGGTTAAAGTCTATTAGTACAATTAATTTAGGTATGTACATGTAGGTATGTATATAATAACGTGATATTGTTCCGAGAATGCATTAAGTGTACCACTGCGTTTCGTGAAATATTAGGTGTACCACAGTTTCAGGAAACATCATGTTGCATGTACAGATCAGCTTGAGCAGTCGTAGTTCATTTCAGTCCGTTTCTTTTAGGCCACAACTCACATACGCGGCGCCCCACCCGAAGCCCATTTGCCTCCCCCTCGGAAATTTTGATAGCGGAAAAAGTTGTTAGCTCGCGCTCAGCGCGAGCTTAATTAATATTGCGCCAGTTTTTCTGGAAAAGTAGTCTGAAATATAGATTTAAACCCGGTCCTATTTCTTCGCGAAATTGTCTTCCTCCACAGCTCTTCCACGTGTACATAGCTCTCTCATCATACATTAACACGGGGTCCGATTCTGGGGGGGTCTACCCCGACCTCGGGGAGGGGTCTACCCCTAAAAAAATCTAGAATTTTAGAGGGGGTCTGCCCCGCAATTAGCAAAAATCCCGAATTTTTAAGGGTTTTAACCAAAAATTAGCAAAAAATGACAATTTTTAGCGATTTTTAAGAAATTTTTTGAAAAAATCGCTAAAATTTGCTAAAAAATTAACAATTTTCAGTGAAAATTTCTGAGGGGTCTACCCTTTTTTCCTTTCTGGACAACAGGGTCTGCCCTTGTTTCCTTTTCGCTGAGGGGGGTCTACCCGTTTTTTGTCGGTCTGGGGGGGGTCTGCACCCCCCCATTCCCCTCCCCCCACGTTATCCTATGGCTCTCATTGCCATTTGCTGATCTGACATAAACCAGTAAGAAATAAACATAAAGACATAAATAGACATATAGACATAAACCAGTAAGATATTCAAAATTCTATGGGGTTCAAATTCCGAGATTGATTGCTCTGAGGGCACAGAAGTTAGTTCTCTATTCAGTCCGAAATCGGACCCCCTAGAGAAAATTTTGGAAATTGCCTCTCTATGAGGTCTTTCGTCATGTAGAAAATTTTTTGCTGATTATTTTTAGCTATGTAGGTTTAGATTTTGCCAGTCAAAATTAGTTCAAGTTTGAGGATAAATAAGTCGAAATTGCGTCAGTTCAGACAGAAAGTTTTAACTGTTCATCTTGTGTGTGAAAAGGAGCGAAATCCGTCACGATCGATTTTTGCCCAAATTTGCCGTGAGCTGGGTTAATGCATTTGGTATAATTTTTGTGTTTGTGTTATTTTAGCTTTAGTCTCCAGATGTCTTCAACTTATTGTGTTATTTATTCCAACCATTCAGAAGCATTTTCAGGCCATTATAACCGATGAAAATCAGTCACAGCCATCCAAGTGTTTTTCTTCCGTGCTTAAAGTATGATTGATTTCCATTAGTTAGAATGTTGCATTTCTGAAGCTACATTTTGGCCCTTTCTTCGCATTACTAATGAGCATTGTTATGAGAATAACAAGTTAGATATTTTTATAACTGTTGGAATTCCATCATTAAAATAGAATGGTTGCAGATGACTAAATTTTTCTGCAAACCCTCTACTAGCTTTGGCTTATGAAAAAGCCAAGGTCTCATAAGTTTCCTATTTGTGTGTTTAAGGATTATCAAGATCATATCCAGGAAATTTTCAATAAACTACTAATGATAATGGATCATCATTTAGCTGCTGCGATTGAAAAGGTTAGCTGCTTCTACCCGGTTTCTAACATTACTTAATTTGTTCTCCTTTTTTCCTGCGTTTTTTCTTATTGTGTAGCTTATTTTGTATACTTTAAGTAACTGTTTTCATTTATTTGAACTGAAGTTGTTTTTCTTGTTTTTTCAGTGGGATATTTCGCCGCCGTCTCCGTCTCAGTATTTTCAGACAATCTGTAAACAGCAACAGAAAATCTATGAAAATATTTCTGATATTTTATCGGATGATCAGTTGCAGACTCTATTTTTGCGCATCTATGATACATTTAAACAGAAATTCCGAGCTCGTTGTCGACAGCTGGGCGTTCTTCAAAATGGAGGAACTGCTTATAGGTTGGTCGTTTTTTGCATTTTTATATTGTATTGGAGTTGTTTGCAATTTATCAGAATTTGCACTTTATTTTCCACTATGCAGGCGCCAGCAGATTTGACATTATTGTTCTAGTCAAGAGCCAGGTGCAATGTTTTTGGTTTGAAGTTATCCTTGTTGAGATAAGTTTTGAAAATTTGACAAAAGATCTGCAATTAAAATATGTTTTAAGCTATTTTCACGTTTGATATAACATGACTGCACTTGGGAGTCCTTGGTTTAGTTTATTAACGATACCTTCCTCTAGCATAGTTGCGTGTAAAGTCAGCTTATCTGAACTATAATACTGACATAATACTGGTTGATTTGGTGTTTATTTTTTAGTTTCGTCTGTTCAGAATTTAGCTACTATATGGAGAATATTAGAAAACTGCCGTGTTGTGCTTCCGTCTCAGAAAGTTTGGCTGAAGTTTTGAATTCAAAGGACAGATCATCTTCATAGAATTTTTTCGTATTGCCTGTGGTTGTGTTTACATTACGGTGTCGAGATAATAATATATTGTTTTTGCAGGAAAATAGGGTCTTTTCCCGATTGAAGTAGTAAATTTGGGTATTTCGCGTCCCCGTGAAGTGGATTAGAATGCTTTTACTTCGGTTTCTGTCGCTATCATCTCAGATTCCAAAAAGGATAGTTATGGCAGATTTTCAAATACATTTCTGTTTTTAGTCAGAAAGGAGCTTATTTATTTAACAATATGATCTTGAGAATATAAATTGATTTGCGTTCATTCACATCTGTGATAACTGATAAAACAATTTTCATTGAATGTTTTTGTATAATGAATTGCTTCAATTTTTATTGCCGGTTCGTTGCTTTTATTTTTATTTGTATATTATTTGTAAATTAAATGGATGTACAGTAACTTATTGCCGAAACAAAGTAAATTAGTTTCCGCTTCGTTATTTTGGGTTTTCTTTTAATTTTTTCATTAAGCTTTTAGCTATGAACAAGTGAATGTGGCTTGCTACTTTCCAACGCGATGTATTCCTCTTGCGAGGAGGCTTCATATAAAATTGAAACTGGGAACCTTTTAAATGTTAAAACTTTATATCGACATACCTAATCCGAAGCAAGCAATTTCAAATTTTCCAGATCGACCTCAAATTGGGATCAATCGATAGCTCTTAATGAGCTGGAAAACATTTGTAATTGACGCAACGCGCGAAACTGAATACTTTTCCTGGAAATGAGCCCTTTGTATAAACGGAAAAATGATCGGCGGGAACCACTTGATGCCTTTTGATTTATTTTATGTTCATCCACCTTGTGACACCAAACTTTATAATAAAGTAAAAAATGTAGAGTAAAAATGTTAGTTGATACAAATAACTGGCTCCTATCCACCACTGAAACAAGAGGGGATGGCGATACTAAGGCCCACGCACACATGTGCGGAACGTCGCAAAACATAACCGATTTGGTTCGAATTTGGTGTGGATTTATATGAATGCATTTCTGAGCGTTCTGTAGCAAAATTTTCAAATTTGAAAAACTAAAATTTTTAAGTTTCCCATGGGAGGACCAAGGGAGACCAAAAACGTTTTGTCTGCAATTTTGTTAAAAAGTTGCATACGGGATTTTTTGGGTCGCTAAACACGAATCTAAACACCTTTTTTATCCATCTTTTCGTTATCTAGAAATAAGTCTAAACGTTGAGCCGACAACTTTCGTTGAGTTCTAGCTACGAAAAGCTAGATCGAAAAACGTTTCTCAGATTCGTATTCAGCGACCCAGAAAATCCTTGTATGCAACTTTTTAGCAAAATTAGAGGCGAAAAAGTTTTTGGTTCCCCTTGGGTCCCCCCTTGGAAACATTAAAAAATTAAAATTTTGCTGCAGGTCGATCAGAAATTATTCAAATTCAATGTATTGTATTCCTTACCAAATTTGTACTAAATCAGTTAATTTGTAAATCAATCAGTTTTGTAAAAGTTAAGCTCGGTTCACACTAGGCAATAATTGCCGGCAATATGATTGCCTGCAATATGATTGCCAACAGATTGCCTATTTATTGCTAGTGTGAACAGTGTAAAAATTGCCAGCAATATTGCTGTCAATCAGCAATCTCTGCTAGGACAGCGAGCAAGCTTTGAGGCAATTAAACATGTAAATATAGGTGCGTACAGATTGCCCCTCGACTATAATTTTAAATTTCCCGCTATATTGCCGGCAATCTTGGTGATGTAGTATGAGCGGGTGCATTGCTGGCAATATTGTCATTGCTAATAAATTGCCGCCGGCAACTAGATTGCCTGCAGATTGCCTAATGTGAACCGGGCTTTACGCTCAGGTGTGCGTCTGCCTTAATAGCGCCTAAAGCCCGGTTCACATTAGGCAATCTGCAGGCAATCTAGTTGCCGGCAATTTAGGAGCAATGACAATATTGCCAGCAATGCAACCATTCACACTACATCACCAAGATTGCCGGCAATATAGCGGGAAATTTAAAATTATAGTCTAGTGGCAATCTGTAAGCGCCTATATTTACATGTTTAATTGCCTCAAAGCTTGCTCGCTGTCCTAGCAGAGATTGCTGATTGACAGCAATATTGCTGGCAATTTATACACTGTTCACACTAGCAATAAATAGGCAATCTGTTGGCAATCATTTTGCCGGCAATTATTGCCTAATGTGAACCGGGCTTAAGTACTATTTTGTGACATTTAATCCTATCTATTTGTATTTTAATACTCTATCGCTAATCTAATCCAGGCAACCCGTAAAACTAACCAGTTTCTAAATTTCTCTTCAACCTAGCTTTGAGTGTCCGTTTTCCTATCAATGGTTCAGCACAGTTTGTCTATATACCAGTAAAGGAAAGGAAAGTGTAATCAATCATTAAGTAGGAGCCTCTATACCGGTAGCGGATTAAGGTTACATACTTTGGGCTCTGGGTGTCTACGTTGTGATTCTCATCATAAGTACATAATACATAGAGTGTGACAAGCATCACACTATGCTATCTACTCGCGAGCCATGCTCTACGCGCTAACGGCCCACTCCCTGCCAATTACGTACCTAGTGAACCGGGGACCCCCCGCAAATCAGTACTTAGCACGCAATTGCGTATGTTCACTCTTTTCTACAGAAAGCCTTTATCGGTACCCCCCCCCGCAAATGTGACCTATCATTTATCAATATCGAATGATAGGTCACATTTGGGGCGGGTCCCGATAAAAAACTTATTGTAGAAACGAGTGAACGTACACAATGGCGTACTAGGTACTGATTTGCGGGGGGAGGTCCACTAGGTACGCAATTGTGGGGGGGGGCAAGCGCGCAGAGCATGGCTCCCGAGCTGATAACATAGAGTGTGACGCTTGTCACACTCTTATGTGTATAATTTGTAGTCTTGTTATCATCTTATTTGAATTTCATTGTATCTTCTGGGATCCGTGGACTGGTAGCTGTTTTGACACTCTCAATCAATAAAAGTAGGGTTAGTTGTCTAATACTAAGTCTTACGGTTATAACAATATTTGAAAGCAATGATTTGATGCCTAACCTTGCTTATAAACATAAAGGGTAGATACATAGTTCATTTGATGTGAGATCTTGAGGCAAAAATGTTATTACTGCTCGGATATTTTTGAAATTTTATTTTAATTAAACACATTTCGTGATCTATTTAAGCTTAAAGTCAAGTATGGCGGGACCATTGACCGAAAATGAAGTGTATAAGAAGCTGGAGCATGCCTATTCCACGGTTGGCCGTTCGCTCTCAATGAGAGATGAATTTCAAAAGGATCGGAGTCGCTTCGATCAATTCAGGTAGATTGATTATCGTTTCTGTTGTCGACGCAGTCGTTGTCCGAGTGTTTGCAGAAATGAGGAATGACCGTTTTGCTGATGAGGTTCTGCGTTTGAGTGACATTTTCTTCCAAAACATTGTTGCTACTTGATATAAGCCGAGTTTCCATCCATGCTCAGTGCCGAATTATTTAAATAGTACAAAGTGCTCATATTGTTGCGCGATCCTTCCCACAATATTAAAGAATTAAAGAAGCTGGTAGCTGCTTAAGGTGGTGACTCCCTTTGGTCACATAAAGTTTGCACCATTATTCCTCATTCATTACTTAGAGTTAAGAAGCCATTTTTATATCAAAATGCAGCTTGACATTTTCTCTTTTCAATGCATACCATGAAAATAATGTTGCTTTTCTAAAATGTTTTTAACACATTTTTGAAAAAGTTTAATTTTCCAGATTTTTTGCAGACTCAAGTAAATTTTTTCGCGAGACATCGGTTATATCATTCGATACCTCCATCAAATAGCTGGGAACGATTTTTTATTTATTGTGAAATCGCTCTTCGTTATGGAGAAATAAGCTGAAACCTGTGCGTAACCTGTATTTTGCCTACTTTTTCCAAATTTGTCAAGCGATTACTTTAGGTAGAAAGCAGTCATCGGGGCAACTAAAGAAACGTCCCTGGGTATTTTTGTGCAGAACATATCTGTTGAGTACCAGCCCTCCAGCTTGCATGGTGAATGCTCTACGATCTTTGAAAAAAATTGGTCGTGTTTTTGCAAAAACTACATTTTTCATGGTAGTAGCCTACAGGATAGCTGTTGGTCGACGATCGTGCGTCGGATAATTTGCCCCTATGAGACCTTCAGATCTACGCTCTTAGTTTGATTTTACGGCTTGCATAGTTCAAGAAATGAAAGATTATTTGATTTCTGCGAAATAACAAGTTTTCGACGCCAAAACAAGAAAATCGGCTGTATCTCACGGTAGAGAAAAGCTAGAACGTTTCTTTAAAAAGCAAAACTATGAAGCTCAACAAGATCTTTCGAATGAATATAGTCATAACTGTATAGCTGCTGCCAAACTTTCAGAAATTGGGAAAAACCGCCCTGACCGGAAATCTTGAACTTTTGAGTCGGGATTGCTCGGAGGGTGTTAGAACGATAAAACAACGTACTTCGGAAAGTTTCGTCAAATTTCATCTTGATTTACGCCACCAACCAACAATATGTGTCCAAAAGGAATCACCATTTTAATTGGTGGCTGCATAACTCACCTAAATGGAGGACTAATATAAAATTTCAAACTAAACACCTAAACTAATATAAAATTTCAAAAATCACAGAAAACCTATATGGTACTAAGGAATCTTAGAAGCGCTGAAAGTTTAAGGAAAATTAAAAAAACAGCGATTTGTTACCAAAACATTCAGGGCAATGAAAGAAATCAGTCAGTGAATCTACTTTCACTGGAAACCCACAGAATTCTGCTTGAATGAAAACAAGACATTAATTGTTAGTCTCCTGCATTGCGTAATGCGTATATTGCTTGCACCATTGTTTCTATGTTCGCACGCAGTAGTCATGTTTCAGCACTGTTTTGAAAACTGAAAGCGGTGATATTCTGATTGATTACTCGAAAAACTTAATCAACAAAGAAATTTTTGATTTGCTGATAGAATTGGTAAGCCATACTTATTCCGATACATGATTGAAAATGATCAGAGTTTTTTTCTAAGAACAACAGGAATATGATGTAGCTTTCCAAAAGTAAATATGATTGACAAATTATATATTAATTTTTTCTATATCCAAGGATTAAGTCTACTTCAGAAGAGGCGCCAGAACGAGAATGTTACTGATTTTTCCGCTACATAAATTGTTAACGATAGGATATTTCTGTTCTTTCCTTCCAGGCGAAATCTCGTCATGTGCCAGAAATGCGGGATGCCATGTTCAAAGGAGAGAAGATCAATTTTACAGAGGGTCGTGCTGTTCTTCACATTGCACTTCGAAATCGGTCGAACACACCCATTGAATTGGATGGGCAAAATGTTAGTTTTATCATATTTAGATGCAATTGATTGAATGAGAAACATTATTTCATCGTTAAATATGGACACCTAAGCTCAGTACTCTTTGTTGGTTTATCTGCAACCTCTGTAATTGTCCTGTTATTTTTTCTTGGAATCGTAGAGGCAGTTGTAAAGGACTTTCAATTCTTGAAAATAGGGTCGCTTGTGTTTACTCAGAGTATTTTTAGGGGATTTTTCTTGGGGGCGGGATTTTTCTCACTTGTGGGGGGGGAGACCAAAAGTGGGCATAAAATGGGATAGAATGCCAAAAATACCGTAAAAATTGCGTGTTTTCTACGTTTACTGCTACAACTAAGCTCGTGCTACAACTAAGCTCGAAGGTGCTCAAAATCAGATTTTAGTACCAAAATAGGCGTTTTTGACTCAAAAAGTCCGGCGAAACCGGAAAAATTTTGAAAGTTTTGACCAAAAATGCTTAAAATTTGGCATTTTCGGACACCTTATATTGAGTGAAGGGGGAACCCAAAAAAGCGGGAGGGGGAAAGGCAGGCCCGCACCCAGGATTTTGAAAGGGGGTCCAAGGTAACATGAAAGGGGTCTGGAGGGCGGAGCCCCCCAGAAGTTTTAGAATTTTTGCATTTTACCCCAAAAATAGTATAGTCAAGCGGGAAAAACCCACTTTTTCTTTCTTGGACCAGAACTTTCGACTGGTTTGGGTTAGCACGACTTTGATACTATATTTAATTCGGGTTTGCCCTAAGCTTTCAAATGAGGTATAGTTTGTCTCTCTAAGCCCTGTCATTATGGAGAAATTAAAGTTTTCCGTGTCGGGAAAAACCCAATGCGGGAAAAAACCCATCGGAGGGGAAAAAACCCACCCGGATTTTTTGCTGGAAGCGTGCCAGAACAATTTTGACGGTGCCATTCGAAAGAGCGGGTTGTTTTAGTAGGTCTACATCGAAAAATACCAACGTTTTTGAAAAATTTCAGAAAAAATTGAATTTTGAAAATTTTGCATGTTTAACACGTAATCATAGGCAAATTTTGGAAATTTTTAAAAATTGTTTATTTTCGCCAGTTTAAGCATCCTATCGTGTAGAAAACGCGTTTTTCTTGTATTTAGAGCCAAACTAGACCCATTTTACTGTAAAAATAAGCATTTTTGGTCAAAATTGAAATTTTGGCTTGAAATGGCGCCATGTCCGATTTCGACCCCCTGGAGCACCCACAACAGAACGAACCCAGGTAAAACCTATACCAATTTAATCTATAGGCTCTATTAAACAAATGTATGTATTAGTTTGACCTTTCCTGCCAACGGTTAGAAAAATATTCAATTTTGAAAAGTGGGTTTTTTCCCCGCCGATGGGTTTTTTCCGCCAACTCTAGGTCACCCCCAGGTCGCACCGGAGGGGTTAGAGCAGTGTGGCATATATCATCATGAAGCCCAACAGATGCCCTACACATACATACTATCCCCTTTGGTCTAGGTGTTTCCAGTAGTTCAGGGTGGGCAGGCAAAATTTGCCAAATTTCGGCACTTGGACGGACCAAAATTTTCCAAAATTTCAAAGTCCCAAAAAATTTGCAGGGAAGCAGTGGTAGCGACAATAATACAGCCTCTAGGGTTATTTTTGATGCTCTTCAAGATAGGCTATTAAAATCCTATATAGCTCATAATGGTAAGCCCACACTGGAGGTGGGTTTTTTCCCCGCATATTAAAATGGGTTTTCCCCGCTTGACTATACATTGGATGTTTATTTCTTGCAAAATGTAAACCGGGTGTCGAGTGGGGGGTCACCCCCTTCCCCCACTAAAGAATGCCCAGGGTGCGGTGGGGGGTAGAATTTTTCTGCATAAATGAGCCAAAAAATGGTATTTTGGGGTATTTTTGCATGGTTAAATGCAGAAAGTTCTCAAAAATGTCATGATTTAAGCTAAAAATAGCTATTTTACAAAAAATCTCTCGAAAATTTTTTAAAATTTGCTTATTTTTGGCAAAAATTTGGACCCTCAAAAAATTCCTGGGGCTAAAGCAAAAATCTGGGGGGGTGCAAAAATGCTGGGAGGGGCCGATTTCGGGGGGAGGAAGGCATTTTAGGGGAGGTCAATTTTGGAAATTTTGTAATAAAATACCCTGTCTACTAATGGAATTTTCCAAATTACATTACTAACTAATTTTCCAAATAAAAATGCTGTTTAGCGCAGGGAGTTTGCTTCTCACCAAGAACTAATTGTTTTAGGTTATGGAAGGCGTGAACAAGGTGTTGTGTCATATGCGTGACTTCTGTAATGAAGTGATTAATGGTGACTGGAAAGGTTGGACTGGGAAAAAGATCACTGATGTGGTTAACATTGGAATCGGTGGCTCTGATTTGGTCAGCATTGTTCTGGCATTGTTTACAAAAATCGTTTTGTAGTGCATATTTTCTGTTACATTTATTTTTAAACAGAATAAATTTGATTGTTGCACCAGTTAGGTACTTTACTTACTTTGGGTTACTTTGGGGTCGGGACAGTCGACCCATGGGAACCATAGGTCAACTCCAGCAGGATAGGCTTCCCACTGTGATGCCTCACTATGAGGCTTTGCGTCCCGGTTAGGTCTAAATGCAACTGCTTAATTGGGTGAATGAGAAACTGCAGAATAGTAGAAAATTTATTTTCTGCAGTAATAATTTTGCTATATATATCTATACTGATTGATGTAAAATAATACGATTTCAGTTTTCTTTTATTTTAGGGACCAGTAATGGTGACTGAAGCTTTAAAGCACTATCAAGTGGGCCCTAATGTTCACTTTGTGTCTAATATTGATGGCACTCATTTAGCTGAAGTTCTCAAGCGCTTGGATCCTGAAACCACACTGTTCATTATTGCATCTAAGGTCAGTTTTATTGCGAGTTTTCTAGCCTACTGGACTGCTCGAGTCTAAATGAATTGTTTGACTGTTGTATTTTGCAATGTAAAATCTAGTCAAAGATAAGTAATCCTATCCCAAGCGGTGCGCCAGTTAGTTTGATCTGAATTAAAGCCTTTTTTATATTTTCCTTTACGTTTTGCTTTGCTAGAATTCTCAAGCTATATGGGCGTGTAGTCTGAAAAATATCCTACCGTCAACGGGAAGTATCAGCTGCGAATAGAGTAGACTGATGAGCTGTGTGTACTCAATGTTAAGCGAACGTCAGTTGATTATTATTATTATTAAGTGTAGTTCTGAATTCTAGGGATTTTTGGGGGCGAAAATTTTGCTATTTTTCTGGCGTACACTATAAAAGTTGATTTTTATCGCAAAAACAAGCAGATTTAGTGTTGAAAAGAGCAAGTAAAAAATTTTTGGAAAATGTTTGGAAATTTGGCCTTCTGAGTGATTTTTTCAGGGCAAAATTTCGTACCAAAAGGGCACGCACCTTTTTGGGGTACTATTGGGGGGGGGTGTTTATAGGGTGGCACCCCCGCCCTCCACTAGAATAAGGCCAGTAGTTTGATATTATATAGCTGTTTTTCTTTCAGACCTTTACTACTCAAGAAACTATCACCAATGCGGAATCAGCAAAGGAATGGTTTCTGTCAAAGGCAAATGATGTAAGGCTGTCTGATTTTACGTTTCTTTGCCTTTTCTTTGTTTCACTGCTGTCGTCAATGTTGAGTTGTGGTTGTGTTTCATCTGTTGTGTGCGTGTATGTAGTTTCTACCCGAGTTTGTCAATGTTTTATTGTTAATTTTAGCCAAGCGCAGTGGCGAAGCACTTTGTTGCACTTTCCACCAACGGAGTAAGTTCGGTTGCATTTCTTATACTTATATTACACTTAGTTTGTATGGTTGCGGCAATTGTAACTTCTTCATCTTCTTCTGGTGTCCGGCGGAGCGAGTCCATATGGGGGGTTTCCATCTCCACGGACAGCACACGTCTTCGAAAACAAGTCAAATGAGGGCAGCCTGATGTGATGTCACAGGCTAACTTTCTCCCGGCTGATTTTTTTTCCTGAAGAGTTGGCCCAAGACGCAGGCTATTCCTCGCCCCGCAAAAATCAGAGAAATTCCTTGAAGAACTCCCAGCCTAGGCTTACTTTTCCAGAAAGTTAAAAGCAGAGAGATCCCCCTAGGCTTGTTTGTCCGGGGGAAATCGATCTAATCTTATTCTTATTTGTCTAGGTCTGTTTTGTGGGGGTAAATCAGCCGTGGGAAACACTGATTTTTCTCCCGGAAAAAATTGACCTGCCCCCCAAAAAATCAGAAGGATTCCGATAGGAAATCCCAGCCTAGGCTAACTTTTCCGGGGGGAAATTAAAAGGGGAAAACTCACCCTAGGCTTATTTTTCCGTAAGGGGGTCGGCCTAGTTTGATTTTTCCGGGAAGGATAATTAGCCTAGGCGATTTTTGCTGGGAGAAAATCAGCCGGGGGTAAGAAAATCATTAGTCTGTGACACCGGAATAGAGCCAAAAAGAGACAGCCGGAGCCAGAATACATGGGACAAAGTGTCCCACCAGTTCTGTAGCATAATTTAAGGATCGGAGGCGTCCAACTGCGACATGACTGAGGATAAAACAGGAACAAATAAAAGCAGCCGTTAGAATTAGCCATTAGCCGTTAGCCAAGTTAGTATCTATCTATTTGGAATGCTGGTCAAGCGCCCCAGGGAGCACGTGGAAGGAGAATTGCCAACTATGTCCACCACAGCATGAGGGAAATCTCCTACCGGACGCGGATTCTTCTGATCCCAACTGTAACTTAGTATGTTTAATTCTTGACAGATTTATCCTCGGGTTTGTAAGATGGTAACTAAAATTTAGACATCTGAGTTTCAGCTTTCACACTTTCAAACTTTTCATTAGTTCTCTGATTCCTCTATGTCGCGCCTTATTTTGCTTTTCAGCCGAAGGTTAAAGAATTCGGCATTGAAGAAAAGAATATGTTTGAATTTTGGGATGTAAGGGTTTGGCTGTTGTGTCTTTGGTAGATTTTTTAAATAACGTATTATAAGTACGAATAGTCATAGTGCGTAGACATTATAATACCAAGGGTTCATATTAATTAGCTAAGAGTGTCACTAACTTGTTAAAATTCGAATTTCATAGCAGACTCGCAGTTTCAAGCTTTAACAAGTTGACATAGCAACCAGGGAGAGTACGTACATAGTTGTGTCCTTGGTATTCATTTGTGGCGGGCGCTACGCTATTGTGAGTGAAGATGATATTTAGCGTCGTACTGGTGTGCCAATTGTCTTACATACGCTTACTTATTAGGTACTCTTGGTATTTATATACTGTAATAGTCAATGTAATAATTAAAATTATCAAGAAGGCTTACAATGTTTACGTTAGTTTTATCATAAAATGTATGTTATTTTTAAGACTTTATGGTTTTCAACTTTGAAACATTTTAATCTTGAAAGATCAGTTTTCTTATAATTAAAACGCTTGTAGTGGGAGTAATTCAAACCTTTAATTAACTTTAGTGGGTTGGTGGCCGATATTCCTTATGGTCTGCTATTGGTCTATCAATTGCAGTACATATTGGTATGGTTTCTATAATACTCATAATTATATAATTCAAAGAAACTCTTTTATGGGTTTTTATCTGTTTCCCAAAATGTTGTTGATTTCTATTGTAGTGTTAATGTCAGAAAGCAATTTTTCTTTAGGATGCTCATCGCACCCTCTCCAAGCCAGGCTGTGTGTAACTGCATTTTTTGTAGAGGCAATTATGTATTTCTTCATATTTTTGATTTCATGAATTGTCTGTCTTAGGCTATGACAACTTTGAAAAGCTGCTAAATGGTGCGCACTACATGGACAACCATTTCCGGGAAGCTCCTCTGGATAAGAATGTAAGTCATTCATTTTTCGAACCTATTTCTTTTATATTCACTTTATGAAGCTTGATGGGAGATCGCTGCTGCTTGCTGTTTCGTGGAGTCTTATCTGATATCTGCGTGATATATACATTACCACACTCGATTGTTGGATGTTGAGTCTTTACCGTTTACCTTTCACAATCAGTAATTCAGTGTATTGCGTGCAATCTTTTACTGCAAGCATAACATACTGTTTGTTTAGGTTCCTGTAATCTTTGCACTGCTAGGAATTTGGTACCATAACTTCTTTGGTTGCGAGACTCATGCTTTGCTTCCGTATGATCAAGTAAGTACTTCTGTTTTCATAGCTTGGTTAGTGTTTGTGTTATGTTGTTGTTGTTGTTGTTATTTCCTGGATCATCTGGCGGACCAATATGATATAGACCACCTCAGAGGCGGCCTATTCCCCGCAGGAAATCCACCACTGCAGGGGGGGCCTCCGTAAGGACCGCCAACGTAGGGTTGGTTCCCAGATGCCTGGCCCGGGGGATTGCGTGCGCAGGGCAATCTATGAACAGATGCTGCAGATCTTCCGATTCATGCCCGCATAGGGGGCATTGGGGGGAGTCAGAGATGCCGATTCGGTGTCTGTACTGGCCAAGAATTCTGGAGTGTCCATTGCAGCGTAGTTGGGCCAGGGTTGATCTGATTTGCCTGGGGAGGGATACCTCCGGGCTGGGATATGGTGGTCTTCCGCCGGAGTATATTCCCAGTCCGTCTTGGGCAGCCCTTTCCGAGACCACACGGGCCCTAAAATGACGCTGAATGACCGCCTTTGCGGTGACATAGTCAATGCTGATATTGGGCTGTCCTGGGGCAGATGACGCTTCCTTGGCCGCCTGATCAGCCTCTTCGTTCCCAGTCACTCCGACATGTGCTGGGACCCATTGGAAGGTTGTGTGGCCCGACAGCTGGGTTATCTCCGCCAGTCTAGTCCAGATGAGGTTTACCACCGGGGAATTGCTCGCCTGCATTGGGTTGGACAGCCTGGAGATGCTAGATTGGGAGTCAGAGCAGACCCGGATTTCTTTCCATTCAGGGTTCCAGTTTCCAACTACCCAGGACAGGCCGGATTCAATAGCCATTAGTTCAGCCCTGTAGCTAGAGCAAACCGACCCGGCCGGTAGAAGGATTCGCTCCAACATGTTGCCTGTTCCCGAGAAGATTATGGCTGCAGATCCTCCGTTTCGTATGCCCTCCTCTACGGAACCGTCCGTCCAAATGACGATGTCGGCGGCGGGCAAACTGGATAGAGTTTCCATAGCCAGCCGTCGGAGGTCTTCAGCGTTGCGGCTAGAGGAGGGGTTGACGAGCTGAGGTTTGAAAGTAGCAGAGGCAGCATCCCACGGTGCAATGGAGTGGAGTTGGAAGTTTTCCCTGTGGTTATGCTCTAGGCCGCAAGCGTCGCTTATCTGTTGACCGGCGTATCGCCAGGATCTCTGGGACTTCAGTCGCTGGGGAACTTGTCCTTCTGCTGCGGCTCTTCTCGGGTTGTTTGTAGGTAGGCGCATGGATTTCTCGTAGGCACAGGCCGTAAGTTCTTCTCCCCTGAGTCTGAGAGGAGGCAGATCAGCTTCTGTCCTGACGAGGTGGGCAGGGGTGCCCGGGTAGCACCCAGTGATGATTCGGGCCGCTGAATTTTGGATAGTTTCCAGCCTGGAGACGGAGGTTTCCGAAGCAGACGGAAACCAGGCAGGCAGGGCATACTCCAGTACCCACCGAATATAGGCTATGTACATAGCCCGGAGATCCTCTTTGCCAGGTCCCCATGACCTGCCAGCCACTGCACTCAGGGTGGCTAGTCTGCTGCGGCACCGGGTCTTCAATTTGGCAACGTGGGGTCCAAAGGACATGTTCCAATCCAAGGACACGCCCAGAAAGGACGGGTTTGGGTCGTAGGGGACAGGCTGGTCGCAGATTCTGAGTGATGGAGCGTAATTGGCCTGCTTATTGTGTGTAGAGAAGATACAGGCCTGGCATTTCCCAACATTAATTTGGGCTTCATTTTCAGTTGCCCAGGCGGTGATGGAGTCCAGGGCTTTCTGGACATTGGCTTCTGCCACAGTGATGTCGGCGTCCGAACTCCAGACAGCGACGTCGTCGGCGTAGATGCTCCCCTGAACTTCCCTTGGCAGTTTGGATAGGATGTCGTCTATGTAGACTAGGAATAGCAAGGGCGATAGGACAGAACCTTGGGGCACCCCTTGATGGAATAGTTTGGTCTGGCTGAAGCAGGAATTGTATCTGACACGCCCTCTTCTGTTTGTCAGGAAATTCTTGATCCATTTGACCATTTGGGTGGGGACACCCTTGTTGAGAAGCTTTCGAAGGATTCTTTCTCTGATGGCAGTGTCGAAAGCTCTGGAGAGATCGATCAAGGCCAACACGGTGCGTTTGGCAGGGGGGCGTCGCTGGATACCATCTATTGCCATCTGGGTTATCCTGCAGACTTGGTCTTCCGTCGATCTAAGTTGCCTGAAACCAGCCTGGTCAGGGGACAGCTTGGTATGGATTTCCAGCAAGTACTGGAGCCTGGCCTTCACCAAGGATTCCATAACCTTCCCTAGGCAGCTTGTGAGGCTGATTGGGCAGTAGGATGACGTATAATTGGCTGGCTTTCCCTTCTTCAGAATGGGAATTATGTTAGCTGTCCTCCAGGTTTGCGGGATTTCACCAGTTGACCAGGACAGGTTGAGTAGGCGTAGGAGGTACTTCCTGGCAGAGTCTGGCAGGTTCTGGATCATTTCGTTTGCAATTCCGTCTCCACCAGGGCTTTTCCCCGATTTCAGGTTTCGTATCGCAAAATCCAGCTCCAGCCTGGTAAAGGGAGAGCACATTGGGTCAGCAGGCTGTTGAGCAGTTGTTTCCCGGATCTCTGTCAGCACAGAGATTTTGGTAGATTTCCTCTGCTGGGTGGGCTTCACATAGCTGACCTTGGCATATTGCTGAACAAAAGCCTTGGCTTTTGCTGGGTCCGAAGTAAGAGATTTCCCGGAATAGTCAAGGGCTGTGTTTGGTCGGGTCTGGGTGATCTTTCCGTCAATCGAGTGTATCACCGACCAGACTTTCTTGGGATCCGTACGAGCAGTGAGCGTCGTTGCAAAATTATGCCAGCACTCCCTTTTCAGCCGCTGGATAGTTGCGAGGCAGTCCCGTTTAGCTTCGATCCACAGGGCGCGAGATTCGGGGCTTTCCAGAGCTTTAGCTCGGGCGGACCTGCATTTCTGGACCGCTTCCTCAGCTTCTTGGCACCACCACGGCGCTCTTCTGAGGATAGATCCTTTCGGGATTGATTGACAGGCCGCCTTCATGATTTGATCCGTCAGATACCTACAGGCTACATGCACTCCTACTTCGGCTGGATCAGGAGCGGCTCAGGCCTCCTACTCTTCCTATTTTTCCTATTTTTTCCTATTTTTCTTTGACATTCCTATTTTTTCCTATTTTTGATGAAAATTCCTATTTTTCCTATTTTTTCATTAGTTTTATCCAGTTGGTTTTCGGATTATTTTCCGTATTAATGTCTGAGATAATGTTTAGCGTATGCTTTAATGCGGGATTTTCAAAATTTTCGACTTCGCCGGCAAGTCTTAGTCTGCAATACTGATCACAATCTTGTGGTTTCGGTCATCCGATTGAAAGATTAATTTTCCATATTTTTCCTTTAGAATTACGTTAATTATGTATATATATTATAAGATACACAATCCGCCTCCTTTGATTGGGCCGTTGCCAGTCCTATCTTCCAGAGAGCATTTTATGCAGTAAAGGTAATGCGTATATATTTGACGCAGCTTTCCTGGATAAAACAAAAATAGGCCGCCGAAAAATTCGTAGTTGGAGTTAGGGTTGTTCCGATAAGAAATTGACCGGGCCCGGTATTGAATGGCGGTCTGGTTGGGGGTCTGGCCACTGCAGGGGGCCTCCGGTGTCCCTGCTGACGATTTGTGGCTGGGCCAGGGGGGAGGGGCTGGGGGAGGGTTGGGGCCTGCCCCGATGCGTCGGTCCAAGACGGGCCTGGTTTGGTTGGGATTATGTTGAGTTAGCAGCTATGCAGCTGTGCTGAGTTGTTGTTGTTGCAACAGCCGGGATAGTGGGCGGATTCGTCGTAGTGCACCTCCGGCACTTCCAGAGGTAGGGGTCGTAGGCACCGAATGACCGGAGCCCAGAGCATGGGCGGAGATGGACCCAACCCAGCCCATACAGGCTGTACACTTTACACAGTTCTTAGGGGCGGGTTTGGAGCAGATTGAACAGGGCCAGTTGACTGGGCCAGGGTTTCTCTCTATATCCCCGGCAAGCAATAGCAGCAGGCCCCAGTATGTTGGTCTACCAGGGCCTGCTACCAAAAACACGACAGGACAGGGACAGCAATCCATTGGGGGATTTGGGTAGTCCCAGGGGGGCCTCCGTTTGCGGAGAGGTGGGCCCGGGGGGCCCAGGTAGGTGAGAGCCATTTGTTGTCCTCCGGTCGGGATCCCGAGGGAGGGGTTCTGCCGTACCACCAACGGCAAGGTACTCTCCAGGTACAGGTGTTTGTGTTATCATACCTTGGATTGATTTCTCATAAGCGAGTTCATAGCTTCAGCTCAGCATAGGCTTAGTCCAGTCCACCGCAATTGTTCTGCATTCCAATGACTCTGTCTTGCTTGAATTAGTAATTTGGTGAAATGAAATTAAGTCGAATATGACGGAAAAACGCAGTAAGTTATACCACTGTATACCGAAAAATTTGAAGTCCGCTATAGGCGTATTTTTGTTTCAGTATCTGCATCGTTTTGCTGCCTATTTTCAACAAGGTGACATGGAAAGCAATGGAAAGTATGTGACTCGTAGTGGAAGTCGTGTCAATTATACTACGGGTCCCATTGTGTGGGGTGAACCGGGTACAAATGGTCAGCATGCTTTCTATCAACTGATTCATCAAGGTGCAGCATTTAGGTTTTAATTAACCTAGATGGTTTGCTTGAATACTCCAGCTATAATAATTCTGACTTGTCTTGGCACGAGTTGAAATTTAATCTGTATCTTAAAAACCGATATCATAAGGGGGGATATGGACAAAATCAGCTAGAAATTTAGTCGGACAATGTCAAAACGTATTAAATTAATTAATATTATTGTCTATTAGTGTACTAAATTAATTACAATGTTTAATTTTTATACAAGTATCTTTGAATATTGTCTGATCTGAGTGTCCCAGTCGTCAGTGATCTGCAAGTATTTGCGATTGGGGAATATCAGTGCTGTTGTCCCATACTGATAATTCTAGGTTCAAATCATGTACCAATTTCACAATTTGTTGTTTTAAGTCAGTGTCGTGATTTTGAAATTTGCAGTTTTATTTTAGGCACTCGGTTGATTCCTTGCGATTTCCTTATCCCATGGAAATCCTTAAATCCCATTAAAAACAATTTGCATCATGAAGTACGTAATCTTTATTATTTGTCACTAGCCAGCATATTACAAATACATAAAGACTAGAGTATATTGTAAAAGGTAGATATTATAGTAAGTAGTACATGAAATCAGATGTTTTAACGTTATGTTTGGCTACTGCCGTCACTACTTGTGCCTCGTTTAGCTTATTTCAATTTCACCAACAATGAAGCATTACTGTTGTTCGTTTCTGTCTTGTTTATTGTAGATCTTAATTGCCAACTTTTTGGCCCAAACCGAAGCACTAATGAGAGGCAAAACGAAAGAAGAAGCAGAGAAAGAACTGAAGGCTTCTGGCATGCCTGATGATAAAGTAGCCTCCATTCTGCCGCATAAGGTTGGTACCACAAGTGCCTGATGAGGGGACTAGACATCTGGGTTTACTTTAGACGAAAAAAGTGGGGGGGAGGGGGGAGCCCCCCCCCCACTAGTGGGGGGGGGGGAGGTCGGAAAGTGGGGGGACATAAAATGGGCAAAAAATGCCAAAAATACCGTATAAAAAGCCTGTTTTCTACATATACTCCTATAACTAAGCTTAAAAGTGCTCAAACATTGTGTTTTAGCACCAAAAAAGACGATTTTTGACCAAAAAATTCCGGCGAAAATTTTTGAAAATTTTGACCAAAAATCCTAAAAATTTGGCATTTTCTGGGCACCCTATAGTGAGTGGGGGGAAGCCCAAAAAAGTGGGGGGGGGGGGGGGGGGAGGTGCTCGAGTGGGGGGGGAACCCAAAAAGGGGGGGGGGGCCCCCCCCCGCCCCCCCCCCAGTAAAATAAACCCAGGACATGTGTTTGATCTCGCTTGTTTTCATGAAATTTTTTCTGGCTGGTTGATACTAGGAAAACATAATATAAGCTCCTGCAAAAGAATCCATAGTTGATTATACACAACATTATATGCATTAATATAATGTGAAAGTGTGACAGCTAGCAAGATGTCTGTTATCATCTGCAGATGCTCGCTCTGCACGCTAAAGAAGACTATTCCCCCACAAATATGAACCTACTGACCGCGTACGCAAATCTGTACCCACGTTCCTGTGCACTCGCTCGCCGTACGGTTTCATCCTAAAGCTCGAAACAGAGGGCAGCGTTCGCCGAGCATTAGTACTGAAGGATAGCAGGTGAATTTGGTTGACATGAAGAGACACATTTGTGTGGACTAGAGTATCAGCCGTTAGGGTGCAGAGAATGTACCTGCAGCCTGTCAGCAGTCATCACTCTTAAATAACTTTGGTATTAGTGAAGAAGCTAGTGATAAATGCTTTTGATATAATGTCTACGCTCTATGGGTCATTTTAAAGCGTCATCTTTGGTGATAACTTAAGCTTACTGTCATACTTGCATTGGGCAGGACGCTTTGCCCCCCTCGTTTCCCTTCAGGCAAAATCCCCAACATTTGTTTGTCGTCTACAATTTGTGAAGCATGTATTGTAGTTTAGGTGTTTGAAGGTAATCGTCCAACGAACAGCATTGTTCTTCCTGTGGTAACTCCGTTCACTCTTGGTACTTTAATTGCCCTCTACGAACACAAGATATTTGTGCAAGGAATTATTTGGGATATCAATTCCTATGATCAGTGGGGGTAGGTGGCTTGAATTCCTCAGACTTTACGACTACTTAAACTGCCTCACTAGTACATCACTTGACTGTAAAAGAGCAGCACTTTTCGGAGTAATTGTCACTTGCCTCCACAGTGAGACTAAAATAAGGATTCCTTGTTGCTGAATGACTGTGGCAGCAGTTGCGGCAGAAATAAAACGTCGTGGCCAGTTTCTCTTTATTGCATTGTGTACTGGTGCTCTGACGCAAATGTACCCCGTTTGTTCAGGAGGTATATACCAGTCAAATGTTTCAGTTAAAGTTTAAGAAAAACCGAAAAACGCCCTACTCAAGTTTGTTGTTTGTGCATGTTTTTAGCGTTGAACTTGGGAAGCAGTTGGCCAAAGTAATTCAGCCGGAACTGAAATCTTCAGATCCTGTAACCAGTCATGATAGTTCTACTAATGGTCTTCTCAACTACATCAGACATCATCTCGCCTTGAAATAAGTAGGGAAGTGGCGGATGTTTGACAAAGAATTCGGTGGATTCTGTTTAGCTAAATTTAGGTTTTAAGTTTATGTATTTATGCTTTTCATGAAAGAGTTTTCCCAGTGACTTTCTTTCTATGTAGTTTTTAGTTTCATGTGTAGTTAGTTTGCTGGTGCTGTGATCGTTTGTTTATAGATGTATAGTAACAATAAATCCGGTCTTTTCTAGTTGGATAAGCAGACTGCATAATGTAGGATGTCGAGGGAGGATAACAATAATTGAATTATTGTGGAGTTGGAGTATTTATTACGTGCCACGATAATATGTA
>JASAND010000955.1:0-53086 GCA_030248195.1 Trissonchulus latispiculum
TGAAGTTGGCTCCCCAAATTCCCAAACTTGTACGCATTAACCCCACTTAGCTTCCTGGGGAGATAAGTCCCCAAATTTTGAGCCTTTTCGTAAACAGAGCAATAAATTTCTGAGATACATTTTCTTTTGAATTTCACATTTCCAAAGGCATGGAATCTCCGCAAATACAGTTCAATTAACAACTTCAAAGCCAATACCGCAGAAATGGAGACAATAACCAGACGACAGAACCAAAAGCAGAAAACTATCCAATTTCAGCAACTGTACATTGTATACCTAGCTAATAAGGATCAAAACACGAACAGTACCACGAACAGTACCACAATGAATTAGCTATTGCAAAATATGAATCATGTGAATTGAATTGACAATCAATATTAGGTACAAATATAGGTACAAATATGGCCCAAATAATACAGATTGGCTAACTCGCAGCAACTTTCTACCTCAGATTAGCTGACTCGCAGCATTCTAACTTTTCTTGCCTCCACATTAATGTTCATCCGGGCTGGCTCATAATCAGCTGTATCAATCAAGTTTCGTTTATGTGCGTTATGATCATCTAATATGAGCCTGCCAACCGTGAAGGCCCATGATACAGACCTATTACGTTCAATATACCAATATTAAGGATCCAGACTTTGACAGTAGCGTACGGCGAAAGCTATGGATAGGGACTTAGTCCCAAATAAAATAATCATAGTGGTAGTCTTCAAAAATTACTCAACGTCGAATGTGTATTCGGCGCGTCTCACCAATGTTTTTTATCTCTATCATAGATGGGAAATGAATGAAGGTCTGACCTATACGGCTATGGAAGAATTCTGAGCAGGGATCTTCCAGCTTCTGGAACAGCTATTTCCACTACCTGCTGTAAATGGAACACCAAGTAGGGTCATTGAATTTTATGAAAGCTTCTTTTAGGACATATTTGAACTGACTACAGAAAACCTTTTACACACTCTTATTTAGAAGACCAAATATTTACATTAGCGCCAGCAGGGAGTTTTTGAAAATCGGGCCGGCGCAAGGTTTGCGTACTTTTGTTTTCCAGTGCGCATTTTAATTTTCACTGCGTATAATTGGCTAACACCGCTTCTCAACGTGAGCTCTGTGCATGCTCCAGTATTCGGATCATTCGGGACTTGTCACGCAGGAGTTTATGAAAGTTTCAGCTGTTCAAATAGGATTGGACTAAATTATTTAGAGCTACGTTCTCTTGTCCAACAAATGGATTAAATTAACTGATTCATTTGTTTGGCCACAGGATTAGCTTGTCCAGGGGTCGCGATACTAGTGGATAAATTAGAGCGTTTGAGTTGCGGTGCTCCAATAATCGTTAGCATTGATAACATAGACTGAATTTATGCTTATTTATGCATTTATCTATTTACCTGCACGGTTCTTGGCAGTGCCGCATATTTTTCAATGAACTGCTTATCTGATCGGTGTGTCGAATGAGGCAAATAACTGAAACCAAAACAAAATTTATAAACTAACATCGTATTTTTATTGCTGTATGTCCAACATTTTGGATTCACTGCGGCACCTTTTCTTTGAAACTACAGCATGTTTTGCCAGTAAAAATTAGACTGTGCGTTTTACGGTCAAATATTGATGGAACTGAATTTATGAGCAGCTGCATATAATCTACATAAAGATGCTGTACATGCTTATTTAACTAAACTAAAATAAATTCACAGCAGAAATGAAAATTATATAAACATATATAATATAATTATTTAAACAAACAAATAAAGCTGACACCAGTTATCTACAGTTCCACACCATTGGTTCCAGGAAAATTTAGTGGTAAATTAAAGTGACTGGATTATTAGCTGTATCAAGTTCGCGGCAACATAAAGCAACTGTTGTGGGTACACCAATCCTGTAGTATTTTGCGCCAAGTTAGCTTTTATCCACTAGGTGAGACTGCCAGAATAATCACATTCAAGCAAACAATTGCACGTAGCTTAAAACATCACGACAAATACAGACACTCTTAACTTACTTTCTTCCACATCTTTGCATACTGGAAGTTGTTCCGAAATAATGAATTTTGGATTTGCACAACCACACTTATCCATATACATTTGTTGTGCCGCACTCACCACGCATGACTGTAATAGAGAAGTCAAAGTGTGGCTGCACAACTGTTAACATAGGCAGGTGTATCAAGAAAACGTTGACAGCTTGTCTTTGCTTGAGATGCTTACTGTATTCAATCAAAGTGGGTGCGCTGTCCATTGCGGCATTTCAGATTTCAAAGCTGCTTCATAATTGGTTCACTGAACAAAGAGACTGAACTAAACAGTCCGAGTTTGCAAAAATTGAGGAATGAGCTCCGTTTTGCAATTTATTTTCAGTCGTTTTATTCAACAGAACCATCAACATTCCAAAAAAAACTGCTTCCGAAGAAGCTTGCTTTGTCGTGGAGAACGTCAATCAGCTTCAGTGCCTCAGTGCATGGCTTAAAATTTCATTTATACAGTTATTGGGGCTTTTGTAAATTATGTTAGGAGGAGATGACTTAAGGGGGGGGTCGCTTTTTTTGGGCGATTTTTCGACCTTCTCCGATTTTGCTCATTTTTACATATTTTGTACTCCCAATGGGTCCGCGAAACAAGACAATTGCGTTTTGCGCAATATTGCTTCTATCGTTCTGTACAGGCCCTCAAAGGTGACTCCGACATGTGTTAAACATAGGAAAATGAAAAAGTTAAGGTAAAAAAGTTTGTGTCCAAAAAATTTTTCGCTGTGTGAGAGACTCAGCTCTGAAATTTTTTCACACTTGTTAAGGACATAATGTAGAGTGCAGCGAGTGACTTTGGTGCAAGTCTGCTGAGAATTAGAATTTTGGCAAATAGCCAAAATCGAAATTTTCACAAATTCAGATTTTAAAACTTTGCCAAAATTTTAATTCTCAGCAGAATTGCACCAAAGTCACTCGCTGCACTCTACATTATGTCCTTAACAAGGGCGAAAATTTTTTCAGAGCTGAGTCTCTTACACAGCGAAAAAATTTTTGGACACAAACATTTTAACCTTAACTTTTTCATTTTCCTATGTTTAACACATGTCGGAGTCACCTTTGAAGGACTCTACAGAACGATAGAAGCAATATTGCGCAAAACGCACTTGTCTTGTTTCGCGGACCCATTGGGAGTACAAAATATGTAAAAATGAGCAAAATCGGGGAAGGTCGAAAAATCGCCCAAAAAAAGCGACCCCCCCCCCTTAATGCCTCTTTTAAAGGTTTGTCTATAGGTGGCACCAAATCAGGCAGGTTGAAGACTGTGTGTAAAAGAAAAAGGGGGAGAGGTCACTTCTTGAAGACCTTTGCATTTCTTTCCCCATAAGTTTTACATATTTAACGTCAAGACATTAAAAAATTAACTCCAGAAAAAACGAAGTCTTAAGGGGGGGGGCTACTAAAGGTTTGCTCCGACTTTGTCCGATTGGCCTACTTTTTAGCGAAGATATAGAGCATGGATAAACTCTACGGACACGAATCACTCGGCTCTTAGGAAAACAGGATCTACTTCGGTCAATACGAAATCCATACAGGCGCTTTAAGCACCCAAGTCCCAGAAATTGGACTCACTCATCATAAAATGGTAACAGATGGAACACCGTCAGTGCTTGAGTGGCTCCTGACCCCAGCTCATGGAACCTATACTGGAAGTAAGTCGATCGCCTCTACCATATACGAGAGATTCTGTGGCCTGAGATATTAAACTTTTTTCGGTGATCTGAGAAAAGTCCGCATGCGCATAAAGATTCGCTCTTGAACAACGGCTTCAGACAGCAACAATTCTGCATCAGCAATAGTTCAAGCACAGCCAATAGACCTCACACTGTCAGCGTGCGGCAGTAAAGCATCCTTCAAGCTGACTTCAAGAATTAAATATTTTGTTCAAGTATTGGTCCTATCCATAACAATGTCAAAGAAGAGCAAGAGTTGTAGCTTAAGACATGTATTGATGAGTATTAAGGAATAGAATGACCGCCCCAACACTAGCTCGAATAAGCTGCAGTGAGTGCCCCCATAGTATTTGCGTTTGTCCTTTCTGTAACCCATGAAGCCGTTTCATGGAACCCCCAGTTCATACATAGAATAAGCATCAGATCCCATTCTTGAAGGAATGTTTATCATGCAAGAATATATTCTGATTGTATGTCAGAAATACCACAGCAGAAACTCTACAAATTTTGCGAGGTGCATACCAACTGCGCTTGAAATTCACATGGACTACACTGAATGACAACCAACTCAGCTGTCTTGGAGGAACTCTTGAGGTATCAACTGAGAATACTAGATCCACTACTCATACCTATCACATGCAGTAACCACGAAAGCGAAATTAATGTAGTTAATCAACAGATTAGCCTGAAGGCTTTGCTCGAGCAGGAGTGCGGGACATCCTGGGTCAAACGAGTGAGCACAGGACAGATTATTCTATTATTTATTATTTATTTATATTATTACTTATTCTTTTATGTTATGAGAAGACTACTTCCTCAGAGTAACTATAATATAACATTCAGCAGCGTTCAGGCTAATATCTGGCGTGGTCCTCTTTTACTTTTCGATATCAAGACTATTTCAGATTCAAATAATTCAAAACCACACGTTTCATTACCTGCCATTGTTTTTAGCAACTGAAATATTCAAGGATCATCGCGATTATGGACAAACCGTAGCAGGAAGGACGACAACTGATAGGATAACTGGGCAGATGTAGGAATTGGTGCCAAGTCTTCGTTATTTGCATTGGTACCGGAACTTGAATGGAATTTTGCTAGAGTAATCATCGTTGATTTGACATAGATGGTCGCAGGCAAAAGACTTCTACGAATCTTCAGTTATGGCTTGAACAAAGTGCTGGTGTGGACATCAGCGCAAATTCTACTGGAAGGTGCTAAGCATTTGCCGTTGCTTTGCAACAACATAGTAAAACCTATGCGAATGCGGCACAAATGTTTGCTATGCACACTGTTGTCTTCTGACGGAGCATTTTTAGTCATCAAAAGTCGCCTAAGCAAAGGTTGCTACACTTTAACGCAAGTAGTAAACAGGAGGCGACAACTCAAAAGTGTAGGGCATGTTTCTTGTAAATTTCTCGAATATCGACTTTACAAATATTTATCTGGCTGTTTATAATGATAACCGTCTCTTCATTGGTAAACATTATGAGTAGATTTAGCTATGGTCAATTTTATTGGTTATGCAGACAGTTGTGCAAATTACTGAAACTGAACACCAAAACTTAGGGAGTCACCTTTTGAAAGAAGGATTCTGTAGAAACGTTTTAAGTTAGCAAATATTTATCTTGCTAATGTCCACGAATTGACTGTAGAACTCGGTTGGAAAATAAAAAGCTTTCTGAGTTGTTTAGTTAATAGCCTCGAGAATGAGCCTCGATGCATAACTAACCGAAACTTGGTAATCTGGTAAAAAGTAGTAAGGTTGAATTTCTGCCGCTGAAGAAATGCATCTACTGGTGTCGTCCGATAAAGCAACATATTCGTTCTGAAAATGCAGAAAACGCGCATTACATCAGATTGCATTTAATAACTTACTTCATTTCTGGTGGGTTTTTATACATT
The DNA here is from genome assembly GCA_030248195.1 of Trissonchulus latispiculum. NCBI lineage: Eukaryota > Metazoa > Nematoda > Enoplea > Enoplida > Ironidae > Trissonchulus > Trissonchulus latispiculum. The sequence goes on from JASAND010000955.1 coordinate 5,611, forward strand.
TTACAGATTTTAAACATTTTTAGTATTGTATTTTGTGTACATTGCGTACATGTAATGTCAATTCTCTATATCACCACTTCGCTGTTAACAGTACAACAATAATAACAACATATTATTTCAATTCAAGAAGTTTTGTTCGTTTTTGTGTAAACCCAGTTGTCACTTCTCTCTATCCTTTTATCCTTTAGGTTCAATGAACGCCTTGCCTGCATTAACTTACAGACAAAAGCATGGAGACATAATGCATGGAGTCTTTATAAATATACTTTTCTAGGTATGGGTCGACGTCTATCAAGTGCAACGTTTTGCACTGCTATAAATTATAGCTTTTTGTTATCTAGATTAATTCCGTAATATTTTTTGCCAATAATTTGCATTCATTAAAGAAAAAAGACTTACTCGAGTCAACGCAATTTGCGTATGCATTCCTGGAAATACTTTGACAAATTCTTCCATTTGAACATGAACATGTGAAGCTGGCGCAGATATAATTAGCTTAGATCCAATGCTTTCAGTAACGGACAAATACTCTTCTGTGTGAATACGTAGTATCATTTTTAGTCCTTCAACAACGAAGACGTTACCCTTAACAGCCAAGTGACAAACCAGCCAAGCTGTCCTTTTATGCTAAGTATTGCTCAACAACCAATCCTTTGCTGGCCGGCCAAATAACGACTCGGAGACAGCAAATGGAGAGCTTGTATATCTATAAATGCTGATTCAACTGACGAACATAAAGAAATGTGCCCACATAGTTTAGAAGGTCGATTTACAGTAACGGACCTTGTAAACTGATAAAGTAGTAAGTCGGCTCTAAAAATATCAACAGCCCTGTTAAAACATTGTAACCTGTGGCAAAGCTATGTTGTATGCGTGGTCTATCCAGTCTGACAGGAGATAACTGACAATTACAATGTGATTGCAAATTGGTATCAAAAATAATTGGATGTTTTTGCTTTCTAGAAGTTTTACTAGAAGCCACTGTAATACATGAAAAAGTGTTGACTGCAGTTTATCAGTATGCCTTTACTTGTAATGTTGTGTTGTAGAAGTCATGTGGAATTGCAAGGCAAAGGCAGTCTAATTCAGTGCATTAACATTTCGTGTTTTCCCAAATATGCTTTAGCTAAAAAAGTACTTTACGGTTTTAAGTATTATTTGTGGATCCCATGAGACAGTATGAGTATGAGGTGTGCAAGTCTCTTAAGGTGGTGATTCCTTTTGGAGACATCAACTTTGAACCCTTATTACGCATTCATTACCTGGAGTTAAGAAGTCATTTTTATATCAAAATGGAGCTTAACATTTTTTCTTTCTAATAAATGCAAGAAAACCAGTTTCAGTTTTAGGAAACTATTTTACTGCATTTTCGAAGTACTTTAATATTCCAGATTTTTTGCGGACAGAAGTAAATTTGTTCGTGAGGCATCGATTATACCATTCGATGCCTCTATCAAATACCTTGGGGACCCTTTTTTAGTTATTATGAAACCGCTCTTCGTAATGGAGATATTAGCTAAAATGTATGTGCAACCTGGTTTTTGCCTACTTTTCCCAAATTTAGCAAGTGACCACTTTAGCTAGAAAGCAGCAATCGGGGCAACTAAAAAAGGGTCCCCGGGTATTTTTGTGTAAAACATGCCTAGTAAGTGGCAACTCTCTATCGTGCATAGTAAATTCTCCACAATCGCTGGAAAAAATTTGGTCATGTTTTTGCAAAAACTACATTTTTTATGATAGCAGCGTACAGGATCGCATTTAGAAGATTATAACGCCACGAATAATCGGCCTCGACGAGACCTTCAAATTGACGCCATTAGTTTAATTTTACGTCTTGCGTAGCTTAAGAAATGGCGGATTATTTGATTTCTGCAAAAATGACAAGTTTTCAACGCCAAAATAAGAAAATCAGTTATATCTCATTATGGAGAAGCGCTATAAAGGTGCTTCAAAAAGCAAAAATGTAGAGCTCAACAAGATTTTCGAATGAATATAATCATAGCTATGAAACTACTGTCTAATTGTCAAAAAGCGGCAAAAACTGCCCTGTACGGAAACGTTGAAGTTTTGAAGCGGGATTGCGCGGAGGGTGTTAGAATGCTAAAAGAACTTATTTTGGAAAGTTTCATCAAATTTCATCCTGATTCGGACCGTCAACCAATAATATGTGCCCAAAAGGAATCACCACCTTAAGACAAATCTGGCTTAATGCACATTATTTTCTATAATGTTTAATCAGAATTTAGCTTTTCAATTTCAATTTCAAGCGTTTCAATGAACTGAAGCTTACAATTATGAAATGGTATCAAATCTGAAACTTGCATCTGCCGCTGATTAAAAACCTAGATAATACTACCTTCAATGTAGTTAGTTTGATAGTACCTCCTTCGACTCCAGCTGACGATGATACTAAAGTGCTCCAGTCACTGGAATTATGAGTTGTGAAACAGTTTCCATGTGCGCTGTCATGAAATTGATGTTTCAACACTCTGAAATCTCAACAGTAGTGCTTTCTTAAGCTAAGTTTTAAAACCTGAAAATTAAATGCTTACCAGCGTTTCACGTGAATGTTGAAAGGCTGAAATCATCTTAATAAAACAGTCTGGCTTCCCGGTGCTGGCCCAATGGTAGGGCGCTCTACTGGTCCAAAACGACCGATCGCTGACCTAGCTACCTTCCGTGACATATTCAATCCTAATCTCTATCTTTCACATTTCAGACCTTGGTTTTTCCTTATCTCTGAAGATAGGAGTTATTCATGTTGGCTGGGCATGGTGGTATTACAAGTAATTATGTGTTTAGTTAATTGGTATATGTGTCGTAGCTAATAGTGCTATTCCGCGTAATGACATATTGCGCTAGCATGTAATGTAATCACAGTATGCGCGCGTGTGTAGCGTAATTACCGTAAGCCTTTGTTTAAAAGATATTACAAATGATAAAGTGTTTTGCAACACAACACAACAACACAAAGGAAAAGTTTCCAACAGTAGAAGGACATTTGATAATTAGAAAGCGAAACGTAATCATAACGTAAACAAAACATAAACACTCATTTTTATATCATTAACCAAATTACTCTATTGAAATATTCCATTTAAATGAAAGGTTTTTAAGTTCAGGGTGTATTTAAACTATTCTGTTTTAAATAATAAGTTTGCAGCAATAAATAACAGTTTTATTTTTTATGCCGCTATTTTATTTAATAATTTTATGTGCTGTTAATTTATGAAAAGATCTTGACCACACATATTTTATTAAAACTTCGCAAAACTTTAGACGACATAGATTAGTGTTTGAATTAAATAAGGTGATTTTTGACAGAAGAGTCCATTTGAATAGAGCAACATGTTTCAAGTAGTTCCGATCTCCAAATCTCACAGAAACGTCTAATTTGTCTGGCAGGTCCCTCTTCAGACACTGCGATTATAATATATTATTATATTATAATATAATATTGCATATATAATGTATATATTATATATATATTATATATTATACAATTATATTATATTATAATTAGGAATTACTGTGTTATGGCAGTTATTTTCGTACAGGCGTTAATTATTCAAGGCAAATGCCACCTTCTTGATAACTATGTTTGACAAACTATCATTCTTTACAATTTATGTAGATGTCAGACTTGAATGATTTCTTTTTACTATAATAGGCTTGTAGAAACAGTCTTGGGTCCGTTGAACTGGAGGGTAAATTTAATCGGTAGCGGTCGTTTACAGCTCTAGGGTTCGCCGTTATTTGTATATACAGTCTAAATTTCCCAATTTTGAAGAAAATAATGTTACTTTTGTGATCCTTTTACAAGCTTATTAAACTAAAGAGAACTTTAGTGCTTTAGTTTTTACATCACACGCCTTAGACCTGAACGTGGCAAGTATTCTCTAAATTTTCACAGAGTCCGGTCATTTTATTTTGACATCATAGGAGCACACAATTCCAAACTTCACAAATGTGGCGACCGTGATGGGGGTAGATGTCAAAAACTTTTCCTTCTAATTACTCTCCTCCAGTGACATAGTAGTGCAAATGCCAAAAAGACGCCGTTTTGCGTTTTGAAGAGCTACCCGATTCCGGAATTTGGAAAGTTTCCCAAAATTATAGCATAATGGTGAACCGAAATTTTCCGGGGGTAGCTAGGGCGGGGAGTTCGGTCATTTTATTTAGAAATCACACGAGCCCATAGGCCCAAACTTCACACCTGAATGAAAACCAAGCATCAACTATACAAAAACGGGCCAGATCTTACTGTTGACATTGATTCAACCGACGGTCAAATAAGCATTGAACTAATATATCATCAAGTTGATATCCCATCTGTATCAGTTCGGTCCTGGGTACAGTACCACTCAATATCGACGTTAACTCACGAGCGATTGTAGTGTCTGCCATGTGGTCCTGTATTTCTTCAACCTGTTCTGAAATAATACAAAGTAAGCAAAAACAACTGACGTTGTGTGGACCAAAGGTTAAATAGCTTTTAATAGTTTTTGATATGTTGCAGAATTCTAGTGACTTGCTCTCAGTGGTCAAGTTTTTGAGTATGAGCAGGGTAGTGTTACTATTTGCAGACTTGCATTCTCAAAGTTTGCAATGCTGGTAATGTAATGTTATGGCGAATGATGATGGATTGAAATCAAATTAACAATTGGCAATTAACAGCAGTTTATGAAATATAAAAATATTACCAATGGGCTGCCTAATAATTTTAAGCAGATCATCAATGGTTTTAATTGATGCTTCTTGCTTGCGTTGTTGACTATTAACGTAAACTGTTGTACCAGGAACGATTGTAGTAGTTGGCTTGAGGTCAGAAGAAAAACTGGCAGTAGGAAATAACACCACTGATTGTGAAGTTGGAGACGGACTAGTTTTCAAAACTGAAACAACAGATGATTTAGATGTCCACGATAAAATTGCCAAAGCATTTGATAGCGTTGACTTTTCTAAAGACATAGCAAATCTACTACCCAAGGAAGCTGTACGCATCTTTGCAATAGGAGAAACTGGTTTTGTGGAAGCTGCTACTTTAGCAAAAGCAAAAACAGTAGTAGTGGTAAAAGCAGCAGCAGCAGCATTAGTAGTAGTAGTGGTAGTAGTAGTCGGAGTTGCTTGAACTGTTGGATGGTATTGTGTTAGAATCGCTCTAGGATATGTGGCCATCATAGTTGATATTCTATTTGTAATTGTTCTTAATGTGCTGGTAGCTGTTCTTGCAGTCGAAGAAACTGACAGGTCTCTAAACTCCTTTCTTATGACTATAGCTCTGGTATCTTCTGTTGACTTTTCTGACTTGTATTTAGATGTTTCGTAAGCTGCTGAGAATGCCATTTGTGATGGCAGAGTTATGTTTTTCGCTGCAGATTTGAGGCTGCCCATCGTTATCTTTATGGAGGTAGTTGTTGAAATAGCTTCTGGTGCACTTCTTGGGCTGAGTTTTGACATGGAAGTTGCAGTTTGATAATTTTTGCCGTAAGCAGTCTTTGTTGACAAACATGTCATTATCGATGAACCATGTTCTGCTATTGCCTTCGCTGCTAAAACATTAGCAGTTAAAGGGACCGCACCTATCGCGATATCTGCGGCTGCTACCATAGGAATGATTTTTGTTATCCTTTCACGAAGGTCTGAGAAAACAACTTCAGAAAGAAAAGAACGTTTGGTTTGCGCTATAGCATACACTGTAATCGTCTTCGCTATGGTAGCTGTAGTAAGTATTGTCATTACTGTATCGACAAAAGCTGCTCCTGTCCCAATTGTGGAGGCATCCTTGCGGAATGCTGGTGACTGAAGTTTTACTGAAAAAGTTGACTTGGTTAAAAAATTGGCCGTTTTTGCAGTACTAGTATCTATGGTCGCATTTGTTGCAGGAGAAGTCACGGTCGTAGCGAATGTAGTCATCAATGTGTCCGAGTCTGCTGCTGATGTCTCAGTTGTTTTGATGCTAATCGGTGACATATCGGAAGTCTTTACAAACGTTGACTCCAGTAGTGTAGGAAGGAGAGATCCAGACCCTCCCGCATGCGCATGCATCCTCCCTCCTTCTCACGCTCTCAACTGTTATACTAGTAACTTAATGACAACCTTCTTCCTTCTGACGCTCTCAACTGTTATACTAGTAAATTAATGACATCCTTTATTGTTATTTAGCACTTACATTGCAACTTTTTCAATTCAGTACATGCTTCAACTAATCGAAAACTTGGTAAATTTAAAAATTCACACAAATGTCAGTTACAATTGCTAATTTTAAAAATTCACAAAAATTTCGCTCACAATTACAATTACGATCAAAAATTCAATTACGCAAATGCAAAATCATACCATCAGTTTACGAAACAAAAAACATTATCAAAACAAATCATTTATACAGTACAGTCATACAATTAATAGTATGAATCAACTGTCTTTGAGGGACAGAGATATTCAGTTCATCCCAGGCTGCCAATCTGGGTCGAGACTGTCGTCAGTATCTGCTGAATGATAGGCTTCATCATCTTCATCCACTCCATCACTTTCAACATCACCACTCTCCGACTCTGGAGACGGTGGGAACCAGAGATCATTGTGCTCCAGCACTGGCGTGGGTGGGAGCGGGATATATTCGTTTGATCTGTCCTGGAAGCAGAAAACAACAACAATTATAGTTACTGTTAGCACAGTTCTATGAAGCTAATTTTTAAACTTTAAAACTTTAGAATTAAGAAAGCAACCTATTTAGATTTCCGTTTTTGTTTAACAAAACTCCTCCTCCTTAAATTGATGAGTGCTCTCAACTTCTTCGTCCTCAAATTTAATAGGTTTCTTCTTATGTCAAGAAGCAATTGTTAAACTAGGGAGCAGTGTGAAATGTGTCGAGACTACCTTCCGAATGAGATATAAAATTATTCAACATGACTATGTTCATACTGTCGAAAGCAAATGCTTGCAAAATCCCAACTGATTAAGCTTTGAAAATTTGAACTAACTAACGAAAGCGTTAGCAAATTGAACGCAAAGGAGCTTTATCTAAATGTCCACTAAACTATTTCAACTTTTTATAAAAAAAGTAGAAGCAGACATGCTTACAAATATATGTGGGCTTTGTTTAATTTTAGCACACAGATTTTATTTTATTAATAGAAACCTGAAGCTCTTGCAAATACATATAATTTATAATTTAATCATACTTAATTTCCAACAAATTCTAGAAATGCAAAGTTACAAGATAGTAAAAATATTGCACAATACTCGCCCGCTTGGTGCAACATCCCAATTAAGTAAAAGCAATTTGAATCATAAATCAATGATTCTTTTTCTTGGGCCATCTCTTTTTGAGACCTGGTTATCTAATTTGCCTATTCTGATGCAACTTCCTTTGAATTGGATTACAGTAAGCTGAACCAAAATTCAATTCTGCAACCTAATTAATATCTTTTATTGTGAATGTTTAGTTTTGTATTAATTGACTAATATATAGCTATTAAATGCGTAAATTTGAGCAAAATCAAAACTAGTCACAACTAGTCTAGAAATGTCTCTTTATCAAGCCGGCTGACTATTATTCAGACTTAACTAAGCCCCATGTATAATGATATAACCACAATCTGTGCTGCGAGATCATCATAAAATTCAAAACCACGTTAGCCTGTAGTATGTGTAGTTTGTATTGTTTCAGTATACGAATTCAGTTTCAGCTTTAGTCATCGAACCAAAATAGTTTCAGTTTAAGTTTGTTTTAGTTGACTTAGATCAGTTTCAGTTTCTGTTTTAAGTTTCAGTCGGAGTTTCAATTTCAGTTTCAGTTCATTCAAAATAATATAGCTTACACCCTTCAAAGTTAACCGAAAACATGATTTGAAAAATTATTCAACCCCCGTCTCGAAACCGTGAAATCATAGTTTTCATGAAACAGTGAGTGTTTCCAGTCTGAGTTTATTTAAACGGGTTTCGGTTTCAGCTTTCGGCTTAAAATAATTTTAGTTTTAGCTTAAGTTTTGGGTCTATTTTTTTAAAATAGTTTCGGTTTCCATGACTGTAACGTCACTGAATATTACTAGCCTACACTGTGTGGAATTTTTTAAACTAACCAATATTATCAAACCCGCTATCAGGTTGTAGCTGACATACTAGCTAGCGTTTAAGAAGCTCGATCGGAGTCGACAATTGACAAGGTTCTATCAAGAATTATTTTTCTAAATAAATAGCTTTATTGCTCTCACCTTAACAACTTGGCTGCTGTACTAAATAATATAGCTATGAAATGAAACGATAACAACATAAAACGTTATTGGAGCATGTTTTTGTTCTTTTTGATTACCAGTCGAACAAAACCTTAAATATGAATTAAGCGGATCAAATCGCTATGAAATAAGCTCTGTTTCTGCCAGCAAAGGTATGATAGATATTCAATGGATATTAAAATTTAGATTTGCGCTAGTTTACTTTTAAGAGTAATGCACAAATTTAGATAAAGTCGAGTTTTGAGAAGTCTGCAGTTTAAACACACTGCAGAACATAATGACTGAATCTGCTGGTTGGACTTTCTGGTCATCATCTCAATCTGCTGAACTTGCATTACTGTGCATAAATTCGAAACTAAAGGATGAAGTGCGCATGGTGTATAGCAACTAAGTTTGTTTCTGTGAATGAAATTGAAGCTGAACGACTAGATATGAAACGGAATTAAAATTATTTTGTCAACTGAGCATTAATCAGAGACTAGCGACTACTAAGCCACTGAGCGCAGTTTAGAAAACGTAATCCTTATTTCAAATGTTAGCTTTCCATAAAATCCAACTAGTATGCAGTTACTCCTACTTTTAATTCATTTAAAAGTTACTGAATGATGAATATAAACATACCTCGTCCTCAACTTCGTATACCACAGCGCCATGTTCGTAGCTGATAAAGGGCTCCCTACACCAAGAGCACCTGCGATCTCTGTGCAGCATTCGACGAACACACTCAAGACAATGTCGGGGGGCTTGCCTACAAAATTGAGTACAACCATTTAGTGTACAATCTGGTTGTCTCCATAGGCAAACGACACAGGTTGGTGAATCCTCCGGCATTGCTTGAGCCTGGTCGTCGACTGCAGCACACAGATCCTCAGATGGCTCTGGTGTAGGGTCATCACTATCAAATAGTGACGGGGAAAACGGAGGAGTGTCGGGAGGTGACGGTAGCTCATCCAAGTCAACTGGTGGGGTTGGCGAGACCAGGTCTAAAACTGCAGGCTCCACCTGCGGTGGTGGTGGTGGCGGAGTCACCAAGTCCACCACCACAGATGGCTGGAGATGCTCAAGAATCTGCTGCTGCTGGTGCACAACTTGTGCTACCAGTGCTAGTAATGTCACTTCGTCTATACCACATGGGATGTCAATGGCATTAGACAAAGTCAGTAACATTAATAAGACCAGCATCGTGAAATGAAGACGACTTGACTTGACTCAGTAGAATCGAAGGACTGACAAAATTTTGAGCTTTTGATTTGACTTTCTTTGTGATTCGCCACTGTCAAGTTTAACCTTTGGTTGAACCATGGTTTTCAATTGAATCGTCAAAATGTCTCAATTTTTAAGAGCCCCCCTAAGGTGTCGCTTTGATTTTCTAGATGAAATATGTCTGTGAGACTGACAAAATTTTGTACTTTTGATATGATTTTCTCTGTGATTCGGCACTGTCAAATTTAACCTTTGGTTGAACCATGGTTTTCAATTGAAGTTGGTATTCAATTGATTCTTCAAAATGTCTCAATTTTTAAGAGCCTCCTTAAGGTGTCGCTTTCATTTTCTAGATGAAATATGCCTGTGAGACTGACAAAATTTTAAACTTTTGATATGATTTTCTTTGTGATTCGGCACTGTCAAATTTAACCTTTGGTTGAACCACGGTTTTCAATTGATTCTTCAAAATGACTCAATTTTTAAGACCCTCCCTAAGGCATCGCTTTGATTTCCCAGATGAAATATGACAATGAGAAGGTGGTACACTGAACTGTTCTCCAGTTTTGCAGAATTATTTTAAATTTAACGGATACAGGATTTTATTATAATGTGTGAAGTTTGATTAACAACATAAAGATGGTATATTTATTAGCTTGACTAATAGTGAAGAAAGGTCAAATTTACAGCAAACAAAAGTAAAAGAATCTGTAAACTGTCAGGACAACAAAGTAGAGCACTCGAATTTTCAATGAAATAGAAAAGATGTTGCAAATTTTTAAGGTTTAATTGTCCACTCCATGGAGGTGATACTTTTATTGTCTTGATGAATTGCTCCCACGCTTGACACCACATTCTTGATGAACAGTTCAGTTTGCATCTAAATAGTGACTAATTCTACAGTAGATGTTGCTGAGTAATAGATGCAGTCTTGTCGACTTATTAAATAGCCGTCCATAGTGCTAAAACTGTGGAGAATAAATAGAATGAAAGAGCCTTCGAAAAATGAATTTATAAAGAAATGATGAATAAATCATGTTAATACTCATGATATCTATACCTATTTCATATGTTGGTAGTATAGTCTTTAAACAGGATAGGCACTTAGAACAAAATCATCGAATTCATCATAGATAACCTAAAATTAGTTTAAATGCAAGTAAATATTCAATTCATTTTTTTACTGATTTATTTATTTTTTATAGATTGATTTAATTTGTGTTTAAATATATTTAAATAAATATAAACATGATTTAAAATTTCGTAGACGAATATTATTTTACCAACCTTTATGCAATGACTAGGAAAGCCATCTATTGTCTCACCAATGATGTAATCAAAACAGTGCCAAAGCACATAAACAGTTGGTCTGCTGAAGCAACGATCTTTAATCCAAAAATGAGCATCATTAACACATGCTTTAATTAACTGTCTGATCCTTTGCGAACTACAGTCAAATTTTCCAGCAATGTGATTTGATCTTCTACAATGTTTATAAAAGACATGTCGAGAAATAAACATTTTAGGTGGATGTATGGAGTTCACAGATTGGTAGTATGATTTCAAACACTATTTAGCAGAGTGATACTGACAGAATGCTGGTCAGCAGAACAATAATGGTTATTCTGGTTCTCAATTAATGACCTTATAAAAATGCACTTATTCTCACGACGCTATCAAAACTAATTAAACATAGATTAATTTAACCCCACATATGACATGTGAAATGCTTGGTCAGCATGACAAGAATGCTTGGTTAGCATGACTACAATGCTTGGTCAGCATCAATCTGATTGGTTGAAAATTACAAATGCTTGGTCAGCATCAATCTGATTGGCTGAAAATTACAAATGCTTGGTCAGCATGACAGGAATGCTTGGTCAGCGTCAATCTGATTGGCTGAAAATTACAAATGCTTGCTCAGCATGAATCTGATTGGTTGAAAATTACACATGCTTTGTCAGCATGAATCTGATTGGTCAGAGCTTTTCATCTACTAGTATAAATAGTGCTCGCTCCATCTGAAATTTCATTTGTGCTGAAATGGGACCTTTCAACTGCAAGCTTTGTGGCACGACGTTTTCGCGGAAGGACAACCTGCTCCGACATCTCAAGGGGAAACATTCAATTGGAAGAGAAGAAGTATGGACTTGTCTAAATAGAACTTGTCTGGCATGGTGTAAAGTTCTTGCAAGCTAACCTTATGAGATCGGCTTCGAAATTACCGACCACACGGAGGCGTCTGCTGCACAAAAGCAGTAACATGTCCAACAGTGTGGAAATAAAAGGGCCAGCGGCGATAGGCGAACCTGGAATAGCCAGGGGAAGCTCCACCCATCGCGGAAGCTGCTGGTTGAAAAGCTTGCAAGGATTTTACTGCATTACGTTGCCAAGTGCATCCATGCTTTTGAGTGTCTTTTTGCAGTCCTAAGCAAACTGTAAAAGGAATTGACTCCTTTGCTGCAGCAGCGCCTTTGTGCGTTTTGCACGCTGCAGCATTAAGCCTAGAGGCGGGAGTCGGCAATCTTCATAGCAGATGTAGTAGGTGGGAGACCCCTCGCGGCTCTGTGCTCATAAAACTTTAGATTTTTTTCTGAGGAGCACAACTAGCGTTGTACCCCGAACCTGAAGCTATGTCGGAATAGGGTGCTGTCATTGAGGAGAACTTTAGCTTAAAACTTTTCAAAATTCAAAATAATCATGACATGTTGGGTGTCATTCAAGAGGAAATTAATTAGGGATTCCAAAAATGTCAAAATTTTTTCAAAATTTTAAAATTTTTTAATATGCAAATGAGGTATCGATTTTTCAAAATTCAAAATAACCATGACATGTTGGGTGTCATTCAAGAGGGAATTGATCAGGGATTCCAAAAATTTCAAAATTTTTTCAAAATTTTAAAATTTTTTAATATGCAAATGAGGTATCGATTTTTCAAAATTCAAAATAACCATGACATGTTGGGTGTCATTCAAGAGGGAATTGATCAGGGATTCCAAAAATGTCAAAATTTTTTCAAAATTTTAAAATTTTTTATTATGCAAATGAGGTATCGATTTTTCAAAATTCAAAATAACCATGACATGTTGGGTGTCATTCAAGAGGGAACTGATCAGGGATTCCAAAAATGTCAAAATTTTTTCAAAATTTTAAAATTTTTTATTATGCAAATGAGGTATCGATTTTTCAAAATTCAAAATAACCATGACATGTTGGGTGTCATTCAAGAGGAAATTGCTTAGGGATTCCAAAAATGTCAAAATTTTTTCAAAATTTCAAAATTTTTTAATATGCAAATGAGGTATCGATTTTTTAAAATTCAAAATAACCATGGCATGTTGGGTGTCATTCAAAAGGAAATTGATCAGGGATTCCAAAATCGTCAAAATTTCTTCAAACTTTCAAAATTTTTTAATATGCAAATGAGGTATCGATTTTTTCAATAGTTACATTTCCGTTCTAAGTGTCTTTATATATTTAGAATTATGCTGCTGAAGTCACTCAACCTGGCCCTAGTTGGAGACAAGACGATAACAAAGAGTTCAAAGTAAGTAATGTTGTTGTAATATTGTTATGTTGTAATTCCCTGGATTTTTTAAGAACCTAGCACAATTATGCTTCAACATTTAATTTATAGTCTTGTTGCTACTATGTTCTAATTTCATGAATTTTATAGAACCTAGCACAATTATGTTTCAACATTTTTATAAATCATCAGTATAATGATGTCCTTTCACTTAGCATGACTTATTTTCAGTGCTCAACTTGTGGAAGAGGCTTCACGTTGAGAGTGAATCTGGTAGCACACCAGAGAGAAATCCATGAAAAAAAGAAGACTGTTGAGTGTTCAATATGCGGAAGACCATTTGCTCGCTCAAATGACATGAAGAGGCATATGGAAATCCACAATCGTAAAAGGGAAACTATAATGGAGTCACGATCACCACATCTGCCTAAGCGCATCAAACGTGGAATTAAATTTTCTCAAACTGCTCTGAATAATGCTTTAAGAACTCTCACTCTCTATCCAAATGCTGACGAACAAGACCCATCATTATATCTGTTTTCCCAACTTTCTATCATTAAGGAAGCTATAGAAGAGTTTCTCTGTGAAAACTCTGGCTTAAAGATTTGGATGAGTTTAAAGATAACTTTCCATAAAGATACTGATGAAACAATTACTATCGAAGCCCATTTTAACTGCAAGAATAGAATAATTCTTCGTTCGAATAATGTAGATGAAGAGCTGAAATTTGGATTCAATGAAATCCTCGCTAACATTGAAAGCTTTCTGCGTCAAGGTTCAGGCTGGGTAATTGAAAAGTTAAATCATCTTGACGTTCATTTTGCCAAATATCAACCACTCCGTGGATCCTCCTACATCCCACTCCCTGAATATGTTTCCCGAAAGATGGCTATTATTTATGTTCAGAACAGTGACAACGAATGCTTCAAATGGTCCGTTTTAGCCGCTCTACATCCTGTTCCTGGAAACGCTGAGAGAGTCACACATTATCGCCCATTTTCAAATGAATTAAACTTCACAGGGATCACTTTCCCTGTCAGTGTTTTGCAAGTACCAATTTTTGAGAAACTGAACAACTTGCGAATTAACGTTTATGGAGTTGAAGAAAACAACGTGATACCGTTATATATCTCAAAGCGCTGTGACAACAATCACATTGATCTCATGCTTTTAACCCAAGGAATGAAAAGTCATTATTGCTGGATCAAGAATCTAGACCGACTGCTGTCTGATCAACGTCTGGGCAATAGAAAGAAATATTTTTGTCCTCGCAGCCTCATTCCATGCAACTCTGCTGAAAAAAAACGGCTTCATCTCCAATTGTGCAACAACCACGAAGCTATCCGCGTTGAAATGCCTGAAGATAAATGGTTGAAATTCAAAAACATACACAGAATGCAACGAGTACCTTACATAGTAAGTATGTCGGATTTAAACAGAGTTTAATTGAAGCAATAAATTTAGTGCTTGTAATTTGTTGTTATATAAGTGCAAATGCAGGGTTTCAGAAGTGGTGTTACTTTTTCAGATATATGCCGACTTTGAATGCTTAACTGAGAAGTTGCTATTATGTCAGCCAAGGTCTGATAATTCCTCCACCTCAAAATACCAACATCACTCACCATGTGGCTTTGGGATCGTTGGAGTCTTAGATTGCTGTGGAAACCAACCAAACATTGAACGAAGCTGCATCTATCGAGGAAATGGATGTGTTAAGAAGTTCATTGAAACAATCCTTAAAGTAATGTTTTTAGTCAATGTTACTAATTTTACTTACGTGCTTCATGACTAGAATAGGTAGTGAATCTATAGTTGAATAATTAGTTTGAAGTTCTAAAACCTGATTTTGTGTTTAGAAAACTGAAGATTATCAAACAAACCTGAGAGAACCTGCACCTCTTGCGTTGACACGTGAAGAGCAATTGAAGCACGATGAGGCAAAAGAATGTTATCTATGCAACAAATCATTTAATGATGAAAGATCTGTGCGAGATCATTGTCATTTTTGTGGCAAGTACCGAGGTGCCGCTCATAATGGCTGCAATATAGGATTTCGATTGAATAGGGATGTAGTGGTGGCAATTCATAATTTGAGAAGATACGATGGACATCTCATTATGCAAGTAAGAAAAATGTAATTTTATTTGATCATAATTGATGCATCTTGATTAGGAAACAGCTTGCTACAAAATTTTACTACAGATAATGCCAAAATAACTATTTTGTATTTTAGGAAATTGGATTGGTCTGCAATGAGTTGGGGCTCACCCTGGATTGCATTCCAAAAGGAATGGAGGATTGCCTAAGTTTCACCCTTAGAAAAAAGAGGACTCCCAAGCGACGAAACAATGACTTTGTTGATGATGAAGCCGTCGATGATGAGGATGATGATGAGGGAAAATGGAAGATTCAATTTATTGACACGTTTCAATTTTTGAGCAATTCCCTTGAATCTCTTGTATCTAATCTATCGAAAGAAGGTCAAGAAACATTTAAAGCAATGGCTAACGAATTTGATGAGATTGAAGTGAAGATGCTTCTGAGAAAAGGAGTTTATCCATATGACTATATGGATAGTTGGGATAAGTTCAATGAAACCCAGCTACCAAATCAAGAAAACTTTTTCAACCAGTTAAATCAAGAAGACATCAAATCCGAAGATTATGCACACGCCCACCAAGTGTGGAATCAGTTCCACATTCAAAATCTTGGACAATACCATGATTTATATTTAAAGACTGACGTTTTGCTACTTGCTGATGTTTTCGAAAACTTTCGTCGATTTACACTTCACAATTATGGTCTAGATCCTGCCCACTACCTGACATTACCCTCGTTTGCTTGGGATGCATGCCTTAAAATGACCAAGGTCTGGCTTGAACTACTCCAAGATCCAGACATGTACTTATTTTTTGAGCAAGGTATTAGAGGAGGCATCTCCATGATTTCCCATCGTTTTGCCAAGGCTAATAATCCACAGCTTCCTAGCTTTGATCCCTCCAACCCTATGTCGTGGATCATGTACCTTGATGCAAACAACCTGTACGGATGGACAATGGTCCAAAAACTCCCCGTGAAGGACTTTCGATGGCTAAGTCGACAAGAAATGGAAGTCATTGACTGGATTAATCAAACTGACAATCAAAACTGTGGTTATGTTCTTGAAGTTGATCTTGACTATCCCCAAGCACTCCACGACACCCACAACGATTATCCCCTCGCCCCTGAAAAGCTGCATATTACTGGTGACATGTTGAGTCCTTTTGCCCAATCCCTGTGTGAAGATCTTGGAACTACTCCTTCTAAGGTTGAAAAATTAGTTCCAAACCTTCGCCCCAAAACAAAGTACATTGTGCATTATCGAAACCTGCGTCTATACCTGCAACTTGGTCTCAAGATCACTCATATTCACCGAGTTCTTCGATTCAATCAACGTAATTGGATGAAGCCATATATTGAGTTTAATACTGAAATGAGAAAAAATGCTAAAAGTGACTTTGAGAAGGACCTATTTAAGTTGCTAAACAATGCCGTTTTTGGCAAGACAATGGAAAATGTAAGAGCTTACCAATCTGTACAGCTTGTAACTACTGAACGTAAATTTGTAAAGTTGACTGCTAAGCCAAGATTTAATCGTGCTGTAATATTTTCTGAAGAATTAGTTGCTGTATCTATGAACAGAGTTTCTGTAAAATTATGTAAACCAATTTATGTTGGGTTCAGTGTCCTTGATTTATCTAAATATCTTATGTATGATTTTCATTATAATTACGTTGTCACTAAGTATGGCGAGAATGCTAAACTATTATTTACAGATACTGATTCTTTATGTTATTTTATCCAGACTGATAATGTATATAAGGATATGTACAAGGATATTTCCTTATTTGATACAAGTGACTACTCGCCATCTCATTTTCTACATTCTACCCAAAACAAAAAGGTTTTAGGTAAAATGAAAGATGAGACGGCTGGTAGTCCCATAAGCGAATTTTGTGGCCTGCGCGCCAAAATGTACAGTTTTGTATGTGATGGTATTGATAAAAAACGTGCTAAAGGCATAAAAAAGAATGTTGTAAAGAAATGTATATCTCATGTTGATTATGTGAATACTTTGCAACAACGCACTTTTATGTACCATAATATGAATTTGATTAGAAGTAATTTACATCAATTGTATACCATACATTTGAACAAAACTAGTTTGTCATGTTACGATGATAAGCGTTACTTGCTTGACGATGGTGTATCCAGCTATGCTTATGGTCATTACAAAATAAACTATTAAAGACTTTAATTTTGTAAGCTAAGCAAGAATGGATAAAATCTACTATAGCTTGAAAGATCCAGGATCGTTAAGTAGCATCGAAAAGCTTTATAATTCTGCAAAGGCAGCAAGATTGAATGTCAGTAGAAAGGATGTTAAAGAATGGCTACAAAGTCAGGAAGCTTATACACTTCACAAGCAGCGTAAGCTAAAATTTAAGCGTCGTCGAACAGTAACTAAAGGAATAGATGATCTATGGCAAATGGATCTTGCAGATATGAGTCGTGTAGCTAAATGGAATGATGACTTCAAATACATTTTAATTGTTATAGATACATTTAGTAAATATTTGTGGGCACTCCCTGTAAAAGACAAAAAGCCAGAAACATTAATAGCTGCATTTTCTCAGATTCAGCGAACTCCTAAAAATTTAATGACTGATAAAGGTGGTGAGTTTTTGAATTCAAAATTTAAAACTTATTGTACTGACAGAGGGATTAATTATTATACTAGTCAAAATCCAGATACTAAGGCAGCTATTGCCGAGAGAGTTATCAGAACCTTGAAAGGGAAAATTTATAAATATTTTACACACTCAAATTCTTGGCGCTATGTTGATATTTTACAAGATCTCGTAACCTCATACAATAATTCAAAACATCGAAGTATAGGGATGGCACCAGTTGAAGTTAATGAGACGAACGAAGATGAGGTTAGAACAAAATTATTTCCACCAAAAGATCGGACAGTGCAGTATAAATTTCAGCTCGGAGATTTAGTTAGGATCACAAAGGAGCGAGGGGTTTTTCAGAAGGGTTACTTACCACTGTGGACAAGAGAAATTTTTAGCATTAATGCACAAATTCCTAGTGATCCAGTTGTTTACAAAATTAAAGATGCTAATGGTGAAAAAATTGTTGGAACCTTTTATGAGCCTGAATTACAAAAGATTATGCAAACTGATAATGTTTATAAAGTTGAAAAAGTTTTAAAAAAGCGAAAATTTGGTGGAAAAGTACAATATCTTGTCAAATGGTTAGGGTATCCTACATCGATGAACTCTTGGGTTGATGAAGATGATATTGTGTAACCAGAGTCTTTACAACTTTAATTACAACTATTTACATCAGGAGTATCAACATACAATTATAATACAATAATAATAGCTTACAACAAGAATATACAACAAGAATGTCAATAATTAACAACATAATCCAAATCATAGCTTGTTCATATCCCAGGAGCGAGCAAGAGTTAATAAAAAGTGACCAGCCTCTTTCTTTAGAAGATGTGGTGATAAATTGCTTTCATAGTCTAGCATAAGTTTTAGATTGCTGATCATCTCCTCAAACGATAAGTGTCGCACTTTTAGATTAGAATAGCTGAACATTTTATTTTCTGGTACAAGCGGGATAGGGGGATATTCATATTGCCATAGCCCAACTAAATAGTCGCCATCCAAAATGGCTAATATTGGGGTTCCGAATGAATCAACATAGTCAAAGTCGCATTGGGTGGCATCTTCAATCGCAGCTTCTTGTGTTGTAAACTCTGATTCGCCGTGCACAAACAGCTCAACTTCGTCCCATTTAATACCAAACCAGTACCACGAAAACATTGTAACCGACGGTTCTCGACAGAGTCAGAAACAAAACTGACAGTCCTGCTGAAATTTCTCTCATTCTATAGTCTTATGATTAGCTAATAATGCGTCAGCTTTGATAATACTGCTCGACACTATATAGATAACACACACATATATATATATATATATATATATATATATATATATATATATACAAATATATATATATATATATATATATATATATATATATATATATATATATATATATATATAGATAGATAGATAGATAGACGATGGCTTACGGCTGCCGAGTTACGGTTGACGGCTGACGGCTTACGGCTGACGGCCGACGGTTGACGGCTTACGGCTGACGGCTTACGGCTTACTGCTGACGGCTGACGGCTGACGGCTTACGGCTTACTGCTGACGGCTTACGGCTCACGGCTTACGGCTGACGGCTTACGGTTGACGGCTGATGGCTTACGACCTACGGCTGAAAAATATAAAAGTGGTAGCAGATTATTTTAGACACTCATCATGTATAAGTGCAATAAGTGCAATACAGAATTCAAGCATCGACAAAGCTTGCATAGACATCAGAAGACACATGATCTGAAAGAGCCAATTTTTAGATTTTATGCACCTTTTACAATGATTGTTAGTGGAATGACTGGATCAGGAAAGACAAAATGGGTGATTGATATGATTAAAAGCAAGTTGATAGATCCAATGCCATCAAACATAATGATTTGTTATAGCATGTTTCAAGAAATTTACAAAGATATTCCAGCCACCTTGCAAGAAGGATTACCCGATGAGTTACCTGAGAAGGATACTTTGCTTATACTGGATGATCTGATGACCGAAGTAGGAGACAAACAAATTACTCAGCTGTTTACTAAAATGAGACATGTAAACGTGAGCACTATTTTCATTGTGCAAAACTTGTACTTTGAATCTAAATATATGCGTACAGTTACTCGAAATGCTCAGTATATTATACTGTTCCCAAACTATAGAGATGTTTCAATGATTGCGACAATTGGTAGACAAATGTTTCCAAACAAAAAAGATTTCCTACCAGAAGCCTTTGAAATAGCAACAAGAGATTCGTTTGGCTACTTGGTGCTTAATCTGAAACCAGGTAGTGATTCCAAATTAAGGGTACTTAGTGGAATTTTAACCAAAGAGAAGCCCTATGCCTACTTACCAAGAATATAAAAGACCAATAGTTTTACTGAAAACAAAAAGATGGCTCAAAAATATATACATACCTTAACATTTTTGAAATCAGCACCACAAGCAGTTATATTGTTGCATTGCATTGCATTGCAATTGCATTCAATGCATTGTATGGTGATTTTACATTGAGCCCATCGAATATATCTAAGCTGAGGAAATTCAAAAAGTACATTCTCATTTTGGCTGATAAGAAAGTGTCAATTGTTACTAAACGGAAAATCCTTAAAAGCAATCAATTAATACATACATTGCTTGATGTTTTGCTAAAATGGCTAAACGATTAGCTCTTGTTCCTTCGTCTCCAGTAAAGACTACACCACCGGCTATTCAACCTGTTGTGAAGCTGGTGGAGGATGAAAAACCCAGCTTAGTTCTACTTTTTCCTAAACATTTACGCAATAAAGCGTCTCCACTATTACAGCATGTTAATGTAGATACAGATAGCAACGGTGGAGTTATTTATCCTGACAACACAGTTGGTTCAAATTTGTATGATTTGGTGAGATATTTCATAACACCTGCTAAATTTAGTCCACAGCGACCTCTAGATGCTCCCAAGTTTGAACAGTTTCTAGAATCTGTTCCCAAATCAGCTTTAGGTGTAGGTCGTGCTTCTGAACCGATCATGTGGTTAAAATATGAAACCTAGCACACTGATGCAGCAACAGGACAACTTAAGTTTTGTGCAGTAAAGTAGTTTTATCGAAATCAAAAATGCCTACCTACTATTGCCTTACCTTGGATAGTCGACCAATGGTTGTGTTTCATTCTGGTTGGTCACGTTTAGTAATTTCCATATTTCTCATTTTACGTTGGGTGGTGTTGAATACAACTGTGTTGAACAGTACTATCAAAGTGAGAAGGCCAAGTTCCTTGATGATGTGTATACCTATCGCGAGATTATCAAAGCCAAGTCACCTCGCCTTCACAAACAACTTGCCAAGAGAATAAAGAATTTCAATAAAGATAAGTGGATGGTGGTTGCTGAAGATGTCATGCTTGCTGGACTTCGAGCAAAGTTTGCTCAAAATGAACGACAACGAAATCTTTTGATAGAGACTAAGGATTGTATCATCGCTGAAGCTTCTAAATATGACAGTTATTGGGGTATTGGTCTGGACATTGACGATGAAAGAGTTATAGATATAAATGATTGGCCTGGAGAAAATGTCCTTGGACAGTTATTGACACGTATTAGAAATGAATATTGTGAATGTAATAGTATCCACTGACTTTAAATGCGCTATAGATTTGTATAGTTTACCTAATGTAAAATATAATCCAAAACGCTTTAGTGCAGCAACATTGAAATTGTCTTGTACTTGTCAAATATTTAGTAATGGTCGAATTGTATGTCTTGGTGCTAAAAATGTTAATAAAGCATATGAGACCCTTAAAGAGTGTGCTGAATTTTTGAGTAGGTTAGGATATAGTGTGCAGTCATGGGAGATGAAAATACAAAATATTGTAGGTACTTGTGGTATAGGTAGAAAACTCGACTTGCCTTGGATTTATAGCTACTTGAGGCACAACTATATGCTAAATTTCACTCCCGAAACATTCCCAGCGATTACTCTGGAACTGAAAGCTGGTAGCACTGCACTGATCTTCTATTCAGGAAAATGCGTAATCACTGGAAATAAATCACAAGAGCAACTACATCGCTCATACAAAGAATTAGTAAAAATTATAAAAGCAAGTAATGTATTAGTTTAACTTAAAAAATGGAATTTGTAACTATAGTGAAACCACTTAATAATATGAAAATTCAGCTTGCTACTCCTGTCGAAGCAAGCCAAATAGCACTGCAGAGAGTCGTGCTGCCTACAGATGAATGGACTATGGTCCAGATAGAATATATTGAACCACAAATTTTCAATGGAAACTATGTACCGCTACTATGCGTTGCACGTTCAGAGTATCAGCCCAGCTCTCTGGTATATCATGCAACTCGTCAAAGCATAATAGATAAAATTGAACTATCCATTTCAGATCTGCAAGGGCAGCTAGTGACAAGTGACGAATTGGGGCTGGTGGAAATTATTTTAAAAGCTTAAAAGTGACAACATTATTGTTTCACAAACCAAAATGTTTCCAATAAGGTTTAAGCAAATTAATCCTGATAGCAGAAACGTTGATGTTTCAGATAGTAAAATCAAAAAACAGAAAAAGACAGCAAAGAAAAAATCAGCTTCAACAAAAAAGCTTAAAAGTCAGAAAAAGGGTGGGAGAAAACCAAATTTCTAATGGCTACATGTGGAAATAAACTACTCCAGTGGAATGCTCCAGTTCCTGTTCATGAAGATATCGTAAGCTCACAGTTGGTTGAAGTCCCATGCACTACAGCTCTCCCTCGCTCTGACCTTAACAATATCGAATTTAAAGTTGACAAAACAGATGCATTCATAGATCCAACCTCTTGTTTTTTATTCATCAGAGCTCAAGTGCTGAAAAAAGATGGGACACAGTTAGCTGAAATCGATAAAACTGGACCAATCAATAACTTGGGATATTCTATGTGGTCAAGTGTAGACTGTCTCATTTCTGACCAATCTATAACATTGAAAAATCCGTATTATCCTTGGCTTTCGTACCTACTATGCTTAGTTAACTATACAAAACCGGAAAAAGATGCACTGCTGTGCGGGGCAATGTTTGAACAAGACTCTCCATTGTTTTTTGACATTAATTTGGATGAGGGTGCTCCTCCAATAGTCGTAAACGAAGGGTTGCAGAAACGTTACAATCGAATTGAAGGCTCTAAAGTTTTTACTTTATACACTAGGATATTTACTGATACAATTTTGATGCCAAAACTGCTACCTCCGCAAACTGAAGTGGGTTTCATCTTCAAGCGTTCTGAGCCAAATTTAATTTTCATTGGTAAAAAAGTAGAATGCATTTTAAAAATAACTGATGCAAAAATGTTTGTATCTCGAATTAAGTTGTGTGATCAGGCACTACAGGAACATAATAAAATTCTAAATTCAACAGGTTGCACATATCCAGCTCTTCGCTACGATACTAAATGTCGCATAATCTCTACAGGAGAGCAAAATCTGGATTGGGTTTCTTATAGTGGTTCTCTTCCAAGGCGAGTTTACATTTTCATGGTGAAGCAAGCAGCGTATAATGGTTCTTTACAGAATAATCCATTTTACTTTTTGGATTTTGGAGCTCAGAGAATCTATGTTTATAAAAACGAAATGCTTCTGCCACATTCAACTCCACTGCAAACTCTTGGAGAATACAAGTATCCAGATTTGTTTATGGGATTTCTTAGGGGATTAAACTATCATAACATGGATATAGGATTTAAATGGAGTGACTACAGAGTGGGATTCTTCATTACATGTGTGGATTTAACCCCTGACCATTCTGCCGATTGTAACTATATTAGTCCCGATGAATACGGCACAATTAGAATTAAGATTGACTATAAAGAAGCACTTAGTGCATCAATTGTTGTTTTCTGTGAAGCTGAGTATAATGCTCTCATGAAACTTGACAAAAATAGGAACCCGTCCTGGGAAAAGGTATAAAAGTATACTGAATAACATATAGTCGAGTAAACAATGGATAAAAAGAAGTTTATAATAATTGGTTCGATATCAATAAGTGTAACGGTTTTCATCGTAATCTCTGTTATTGTCTCATTAAATTTAAAGTCGCCGAAACCGTTCTCACCGGTTACTATTGAGTTGCTCCCTGATAGAAGTGTAGCTCTTGTTCAAAATCGAATACGAAAAGCGTTATCCCTGAAGCAATTTTACAAGCTTCGAAACTTTATTCAGGATTGCGCAGGACAGCAGTGTAACATAAACAAATCAAGTGACTTGTTATGTCCATATACGTCGCAACAATTTGACTGGAAATTGTGTTTTGCTGACGACAAACAAATAATGTTTGGGTGGATAGGTAAATTAACTCTAAAAAGAGAGGACCTTCTTCACATTACTGAAATATGATATGCTTAGTCAGCATTGCTTGGTCAGTATGACTGCCTCCGTTCTGGTAATGCAGATTTCTATAAATGCTACAAAATTTTGAAGAATTCGTTTGTGATGGCCAAACGGTGCAAGACCTGTCTAAAATCTAAAAACTGTGAGTGTGTTCTTGATTTGGTCGCTCTTGGAGTTTGGACACGCAAGAAGCCGACAACCCCAAAACGACTAACAAGCAGACAATCAAAGCGACTGCAACTTTGCCACATTTGCGGACGTTTCACAACACGTCTTGGAGCCCATTTGGTTTTTGAATGTACTAGACCCAAGCATAAGCGATACACTGGTCTTGAATGATGGATGGAATTTACAACTTTGTGAAAGATAATTTTTTCAACCACAATTTTAATCTACCCATCCCCGACGGATCAGACTGTTTCCTTGAACATATCAGACTTGTTGCTCAAAACACCTTTTGTGACAAAGTGAACTATGGACGCATCATAGCCTTCATTTCATACTGTACACTGCTTGTTGATGTATATAGTGTAAATGAAGAACTTGTAATTTATTGGTGTACAATGTGTATATATGCATACAGCAAATAATTAGATTTTTGTTGGAATTTGTCAAATAACAATAAAGGATGTCTGCTAGTAATAGATTCAAGGTCAAGAGCGTGAGAAGAAGGGAGGTTGTCATTAATTTACTAGTATAGCAGTTGAGAGCGTCAGAAGGAAGAAGGTTGTCATTAAGTTACTAGTATAACAGTTGAGAGCGTGAGAAGGAGGGAGGATGCATGCGCATGCGGGAGGGTCTGGATCTCTCCTTCCTACACTACTGCAAACAATATCTATGGCTTTAAGCAAAGCACTCGTACCAATCCCAAGATCTCGGAAACTAATTATCGTCAGATCACTTCCTCTTCTGAAGAAAAACTGTATAGGAATAT
Source organism: Trissonchulus latispiculum (assembly GCA_030248195.1). Taxonomy (NCBI): domain Eukaryota; kingdom Metazoa; phylum Nematoda; class Enoplea; order Enoplida; family Ironidae; genus Trissonchulus; species Trissonchulus latispiculum. Next base: position 30,570 of record JASAND010000955.1, read on the forward strand.
GCACACCGAATATCATGACATAGAAAACTACAGATAAGTAAAAGCACAACGGATATATAGAGCAAATCAATGCTGAAACATGCCGAATAAAGTGTAATGAATAATATGGTTTCAGTTCCCATGGGAATATATACAAATGACGATCTAAGCTGCTACTGGATCAGAGCCAAAGCCAAATGGATCTGTACAAAACTTACACCTTATTGCAATAAAGGCCCTAGAATAGGACCTTATATTTTAGTTTGCTGCAAAACATATTTAACTTAGTGCTAAAGCAGTGTATGTATTGTTCCATCCAGTACCAGGCTCACATTTTACGATTTGCGTTGGCTTTTGTCAAAATGAAAAATTGTTTTAGTTCAACTGACTAATTACTACACTCTTGTGGTACTCCCAGCATATTTTCTAATCTGCAATTTTCACACACGTCGAATTTAATAATTAATTGTATAAAACCCGATCTATTCCAAGGGAGCTTTTAGTGTCTTGTGTAAAGAACCCTTTTTTACTGTCAGCCCAAACTTGGACTTGGTTTTGATTTTCAGCTAGTTACTGTGGTGTATGGAAATAATAAAAAGTCTTAAATATCTGCAGCTTTTGAACTGCTGCCTTGAGTTGAGGTATTCTATCGTATTGAAGCAGACTTAGTTAAAGTATTTTCTAAAATCTTCGGGACACAACATTTGGCGCACTTAAGGTGGCGCTTGCATTATCGGGGTTATAGGTACAAAATGTGGACAGATTGTTCGGGAAATTATAAAGAAAAGCTCAGTGAAGCTACCTTGATTGGCGGTCTATGTGCTGACAAACTTTTGGCGGCGAAGACCTCATAGTTAGATAACTACCATCATGGCTTAAAAATTGAAAATTTATTTTAGTTTTCTATAATAAACCTAAATGGACCATGTGAAAGAGCATAAAAAGCGCTTTACAACGATGTGCGTATCTCTTCTGTACGTGGTTTCTATCAAAAGTTACAGGCGGTTGAATATATGGCAAATTTACGTTGAGCATTCTCATCGCGAATAGCAAACTAAAAACTAATCGTTCTAAAACCAGTTTTACAAGGTTTTTAACGATGCTCTTTTGTTAAATTTGTTTATTATTTTATGAAATACGCTAGGCAACTTATTAAAATCTTAATATATGCGCAAAACAGAAGCGATTAGTGCGAAATTTTCCAAATTAGTTTTCTCATAAATGCTTGCACAAAAGTTGCTCAAAATTTGCATGTACGTCTATTTGGGAGGTGCGCAGGGGCAATTTTTTTAGTTTTTGTTTAAATCGGATATTCCGTGAGATATTGACTTTCAAATTTTTGAACATGAATAAAATTCGCAAAATTACATAAATCAAGAAACTGAAAAAGTTATCTCTGCATTAGGTTTATTTATACATTTGTGCAAAATTTGAGATAATTTTATTCAGCCGTTTATGAATGGCACCGTTTTGAAAATTTGAACTTATCCCTGTTGTGCAAGTCGCAAGCCAAGCAATGGAATCTTCAAATTCGGCTCATTGCTAGTGTTTATCACCAACTAGCATTGCTCAAAGTTGAAAGTTGAAAGCTGAAAGCGGGTTGGTTGTTATGGCTGGAAGAGGAAATGAACATTTTTGCTTTTACAACCGTTGAACTATCTCCAGTGGGTAAGTCAGTACAAGCAAAAAATATTTTGAGGGTCAAAAAATCGCCATTTTCAAGGAAATCAGCTTTTTTCAAAGTTATTGCCAAATCGTACAGACAATTATGGTCAACTTATATTCAGTCGAAACACAGTCTAATGACACATTTTATCAAAGCTTATTAGTTTCTGCTGTAATGCTTTAAGCTTGAGATTTGGCCGAAAAACCATTTTTGGCAAAATTGGAACTATCTTGTTTTGAACTACTCGGCGGACTCCGGAGATTTCTGGCAAAGTGGGAATCCGCACTTTTGCGGAGGATCGTTTTTCCTGATTCGGGTTAAAAGGCAACGAGTAGTAAGAAAACTCAATGCGAAGTTGCGAAACTTCGTGTCAACGTGCATTTAGCCGATTTTTCCCGACCGTTAAGACCTGCTGACCCAAATGCAAAAAAGCCTCTCGGTCCATATGTCCTTCATATCATGGCTCAAATAGATTTTGAGTGATTCTACAGTTTTGAGAAATCGGTGTTCAACATTTGTGATCTATGTATAGTCGTAATTCCAAAAACTTTTGCTAATGTTTTCCTAATTTTGCTAGTTTCGTAAATTCAGGCAAGTGTCCTGATTATAAACTTTATAACGATGTATAAAGCTCTCTCTAACTCCCAAAATCGCGAAAGTTATAGCGATTTCAAATATAACAACTAGAGCACTGCACAAAAGGATACCACCACCTTAAGAAGCAGAATCTGGTACCAACCAAATGCAAGCTCCGGACATAGCTCAACCAATCTGTGAAAGTTGTGGAACAGAAATTACGATGTCAAAATTAGAAGACTAAGGTGCCCCTGTTTGCAGGATCAGGATTGTCACTGTTGGGCAAGAATTCGTTAAAGAAATTTTAACTAACTTGGCATGAACTTCAAAACGGTGGTACCTGTTACAAGCTGAAATAAGAAAACCTGCTATTAAAGAAACTAATAGGCAGTTAAAATTATTTATTTACAGAAGAATTAGGACAGATTAAACGAATAAAAGCAGATTTGAAGCTTAAAGGAGGGTCGATGCCTAAGCTTCACCATGCAAAACCTGAGTTCCCCTTGCATTGACGAATAAGATCGACTGGAACAAAAGGGTGTTATCCAGAAGGTCAACTTCAGACTGGGCATCCTCTATCGTTCCTGTCCTAAAACCTTCCGGCGAAGTCAGATCTGAGATCAACAGTCCACCCACATCTCCACATCGATCAGCATCCGCTTCCTGGATCTGAAGAAATCTTTGCCACATTGAAAGGATGGAAGATCTTCTCTAATTCGGATCTTCGTGATGCTTACCTGCAGATGGAATTGACAGAAGAATCATAAAAGATGATCGTCATCATAACTCATCGACGCATATACATGTACAAAAGACTATCCTTTGGTGTTAGTTCAGCTCCGCCGATTGCCATAAACCGATTTCCGATTTCCAGGAATCGTCCGTACAAAATCAGAGGCCAGAAGCTATAACTGGTGGTCTCAAATTGACAAGGGCATTAAGAATCTGGTAAGCTCTTGTTCATCCTGCCCGGTTCAAAAGATCTAATCCAGCATCGGCTCCTATAATACCTTGGGATGACCAAGGGTCTCCCTAGGCTCAACTACATAACGGCTTTGCTGGCCAATTTCAAGGTAAGAAATGGCTCATCTTGGTTGACAGTCACAGCAAATGACCCGAGTGCCAACGAACTCTACGACAGATAATGTCACGATTTCGCGCTAGCCATACCGTTTTAGTTTCTCGGAACAAATTGTTTCCGACAACGACCTCCCTTTCCGCTTTAAAGAATTTCGCAGCTACATGGCACCATGTGGAATTCAGCACATCTTTGCGTCCCCCTTATCATCCAAGGACCAATTATGCTGCTGACCAATTTGTTCAAATCTTCAAGCGCAGCTTCGCGAAAGCTAGAGCGAACTGTAACTTCCTTGCTTTAAAGTTAGCCAACTTTTTGCTACTCTATTCGTCAATTCCTTGCTACAAATCCGGTACCACTCCAGCCAGCTAAGAAAGTAATTGCACACGGGCTCTTCCTTATTGTAACCTCCAAAGAGAGCATGCAGCAAAGTTTGATCCCCGATGCTTTGTTGAAGGAGAAAAAGTTTGGTTTAAAGACTATTCGGCAAAAGAGGCTACCTGGGCTGAAAGGTTTTTGGCGCTTCGTACGGGTCCTGTTCGTTACTAGATTAAGGTTGATGGAACAATCCGACGCAGACTTGTAGACCTTATCTTGGGCGTTAGCACAAGCTCAACGGTCTCTTCTTCTCAACCTCCTTAATTAACCGTCCCTGCTATACCACTCGGGCGGGCAGAACCAAACAATTCCCCTGCAGAACACCAGCAAACTGTTGCGAAGCCGGTTGCTAGACCTGCTCGCCGTCGCTGACGTCCAATGCAGTTTGTACCAGTTCGAGAAAGGGATGTCTTTGTACGCCCTGAATAGCTGTTTTCAAGAAGAGGGAAAGAATGTGGTGTATGAAAATAGTAAAATGTCTTAAATATCTATAGTTTTTGAACTGCTACTTTGAGCTGATGTAGTCCTGCTGTCGTAATGAAGCAGTCTTGGTTGGGTGTCTTCAACAACCCCAGGGACACAACAGTTATATTTTCAAGGATGAAAGAATGAGATCAGTTCTCGGCTTAAAGTTTCGCTTCACAGAGATCCCACTGTGCTCCGCTTTTCAGCAAAGGCACAAACAAAAGATGTGGATTTCTTGCACTTCCTCCTCGCCCTACCTGTAGATTTATTTTGACCAAAAGCTTTAAATTCTGTATGAGTGCAAACAGGAGGCTAATAAATTCAAGAATTTGTAATGAACTGAACTGGATTGAATTAAAGAAGATCCGATTGATTTGATTTGACTTTAAAAGTGGGGTCGCTTCGGTTAGAAGTTCAATCACACGGAAGGTTAGCGCGTTTGCCTAGGTAGACAAACTTATGTACCAGATTCCCGAAAGGTGATTTGCCAAAATCAGGGATCTCTACAGCTAACCTGTTAGGGGTACTATTGTGAGTTCGTTTAGGTAAGAGGGGTTCGGCTCTATCCAATCGCACCTGGAGTATGGATAGGAAGGTTCTGACGCAACGGGTCAAAACTAGGATCAGACTGTTAGTCTTCAATTCTGAGTTCAGATCTGACTTAGATCTGAACAATTTACCTTTTATTACTTCCGGGGAGATCTCACCAGGATCTCTTTTTCGCAGCTGAAATGTAGGCTCCGATTTGCACGCAACAAGATCAATTTATTAATTACTAAGGACAATATGATTATAATTAGAGAGGACAGAACGGTTTCAAGTCAATAATTAACTACAATTAGAATTACAATATTCAACAGAGTACGAGTTATACAATTCACCAGAGTTGCCAGCCCTTTAGTTGGGGGAGGATTATTTTAAGGGACAAGAGATTACCGAAATTCAACTTGACTAAATTAACGTTTGACCGGTTAATAACTAACTTAAAACTAATTATTAGTCCTCTTCTTCAGGTATTATGACTGGGCACGTTAGGTAGTGTTGCGTGTTGTGTGTTTAAACTCAAATATACTCTCTATTAGTCTTTTACAGAGAAACTAAAACACAGGCTCAATATAACAGATAATTAACTAAAATTAATAGGGTGTCGGCTTTAGACAATTCCGGTCTATGGAGTCGGGTGATCCCGTCAGGTTACACCTGCAACCTCACGAGTGGTTAGGGAAGTTTGGACTGTAGATAATACAGGGGTCGGTCTAGGCGGGGTGATACCGGGAGATGGCCACAAGTATAGTTATAAATTAAATTAAACAGTTAAATTAATTAGTTCTACTGGCTGTCTTCGTAAATCAGATCGTCCTCTTCTAATATAGTTTCGCAGTTGGCCTAAGCCAGAGACAAAGTAGGGACGATAGCCTTTAAGGTGCCTTCATAGTCGCGAACGCAGGTGTACGCGCGTCGACGCGCGTCTACGCGCGTCTACAAACGTCAATATAATTTTGCGCGCATCAACGCGCGTCGACGTGCGTCGATGCGCGTAAACTGGCATGCTACAAATGGGCGCGTTGACGCGCGTCGACGCTTCCAGTGCTAGCATAGCACCAGGACGTGATGTCACCTTTGGAGGCGTCGACGCGCGTCTACGCGCGTCGACGTGCGTCAACGCGCGTCGACGCGCGTCGACGCCTCCAAATGTGACATGGCAGTGTAGCGCGTTGACGCGCGTCAACGCGCGCCAACGCGCGTCTACGCGCGTAGACGCGCGGCTAGAGACCACAGGGACTATGAAATCACCATTAAGGTGCCTTCATAGTCGCGAACGCAGGTATACGCGCGTCGACGCGCGTCGACGCGCGTCTACGCGCGTCTACAAACGTCAATATAATTTTGCGCGCATCAACGCGCGTCGACGTGCGTCGATGCGCGTAAACTGGCATGCTACAAATGGGCGCGTTGATGCGCGTCGACGCACGTCTACGCGCGTCGACGCGCGTCGACGCTTCCAGTGCTAGCATAGCGTGCATTCAACTGGACTACAGATCAAGGCAGGCAAATCAATCAAGCTCTACTGGCTAACTGGATTACAACTACGGACTCTACAGATAAGGCTCATCAATCCACTTAAAGTCTCACTGGACCAGAATGCTGAGGATCCAAATCCGGCAGGAATGACCTTTGACGAACCTGAATCAAATGGGTTAAAACCCATTAGTTCAGAATACAAGTGCGGGAATCAAACCCAGCAACTATTACTCACTTATATGGCTTTCAGAGAAGAAAATTAGAACTTTAGTTAATTCTGATTAAGATTTTGCTGAAACTGGAGTTAATGTACTTTTGACCACTTTTGCGGGACAAAATGTGACTAATTATGCGTTATTAGCTTAGAATAGATAAGATTTCGCCGAATATGAGTTTTTGGGCGATTTCCTGCATTGGGATGCCGGAAATCGCCGATTCAACATGTATTCTTTACAGTCATATTCGGTCTGCGCATAATTAAATTTGAGGCCTAAAGGCTTTTCTGCCAGTCAGGACTTTTGCGACAGGAAAGCACCTGTTTCCTGTATAACAAGTTTACAAGAGTGGAAACGCATATTTGCAAGATTATTCTTTTTAAGTTTATTAGAAGATGGTTTCGTCGTAATCTTCAATTCTTACGTAATTATACAGTATTAATATTCTAACTAACTATTATTTATGTGATTTTAGGTTTATTTGATGCTTACGTAAAGATGTTCACCGTGTGTGCCATTAAATCCCATAATTGCTTGTTTGTATTGATTAATGAGTATAATTTGATGCTTACAGTCAAATTTGGCTAGTATTTTCGACGTAAAACGTTTACTCTTTGCAGTAACTGTTTGAAATAAAAAGTCTAAGCTGTACAGATAATATACTTTGTAAAAATGCAAACTATAACCAAATTAGTTGCCCCGTTGGCGAGAACGAGTGAGGGCAAGAATAACAATTTTGACGTAATTCTTGCAATTTGATTAAAACTGACTTTCGCCTTTGCACTAAAGGCTGACAAAACATATGAGTTATTTTGCAATGCACTGCAAGAATTACTAGCTCGAGATGGATTTACTGGTACAGATCTAGCTAATTAACACATATGATTAATACAAAACAATGGACAGACTTGACTAATTTATATAACAGGTTTTGGGACAAAATTCGGCTCTAAGCAGGTGAAACGGACCAGCACGAAGTCCTTTATTTGCGATTCGTCCACTCCCTTCTTGCGGACATACCTAAGTGGACGAATCGAGGACCACCTGGTAATATCAGCTTATCCTGGGGGTCCCCGTGACCCTGAACTAAATTAACTACCTAATTTGCATATTACCTCGATATTGAAATAGGTACTCATTCACACTGTTTATCACACTCATATCCCTCAGATCCACACGTATTCAACAATAAACAGACATTTATACACATTCACACCATTTTCCTGCCTAATATAGGAGTTTTAGGACAATTTCGCAAGGGTTGGTCTCATGCACCAGATGAGAACCAGTAAAGTACCATATATTAAGATAATCCGGTTTAATTGGCATTTTGGAGTGTTTACAATGTTATCTTTCATTAATAAGGAGTTTAATACGATTCACGACTTGATAATTATTAGTGGAGTTTACCGCAATTTGTTAAACCTTAGAATTCCTGGATTATCCCAATAGTGCTAACTACATTATCAATAACCATTCATTCCACTGTCATTCATACTGACTTGACTATTCTCACAACCCCTATCGTACAAGGGGAGTTTCCGTGAGTTGCCACCACAATTATACAAAAACATTCATTCCGCATACATGCAAATCAGAACATTCTACAGCCATTCAACCAGACATTCTTGAAACTTGGTTAATTTCGGAACCTCACGCTCCATGAGGGGTTTACCCGAATAACCATCTTAGGTACTTTTTAGGGACACATTCACACTTAAATTTTATAACACATTCACGCTTCAATTGTACAAAACATTCACACTTCAGACTTACAAAACATTCATACTTCAATCATACAAGACGCTCACACTTCAATTATACAAAACAATCATATTAATAACCATCTAGCTACTTAGACTAACTAATAAACTAAACTTAGGCTCATATGTGTAAGAAGTTTGTGAACTTTGAACTTTGTTGTGCGCGAATTTTAACAGCTTTGCAATTCCTCAGAATTGCCTATAAAAGAAATTTTAAGGGAAAAACTTAAACTTTACAAGTTTGGAAAGGTTTGACTTGAATTTTGGTGAAAGCCAGTGAGTAATAATTGCTAAGCAATTATTACTAACAACAAAGAACAGTCAATTAAACTAAATACACAGTTAATTAAAACTACGAAAATGAGGAAGCCGGCCATTCCCTTTAAATGACTGCTTAATAATTAATTAAATTAAACATAGAACGACTCATGTTTTAGAGATTGGCTTTTAAAACACCCTATATTTTTAGTGCCTGATGATTTTAATGCCGACCTAACGCTGAAATAAAACATATACTGACTATAGAAGTTTTAAGACATTACAGGGCTGTTTGCAAAATCATGGCCGGCAACTCCTAGTTCCCGGCTGTGGGGAATTAATTCTTCTAATTAGCTTATTGATTTCAGAGCCGTAATTAAGGGGCTCTCTAGCTCAGAATCAGAGGTTTGGGGTCCCACTCATAATCCCATGAAAACTACGAAAAATAACCCCAAAAGTGACAAATAAAGAGAATAATTTGGCCATAAGGCCTACTAATTTTAGGCCAAAAGGCCGTGGCTTGGTTGGCAAAAAGGAAACGAAAACAAGAAACAGAAAAGAAGATAAAGGTGGACACATCTCAAGACCTCCATCTCACAGGAGGGGTTTACATGAGCTGTCCTTATAATTTTGGAGTAATTAAATGATAAAGTAAAAGATAAAATAAAACTGGCCCGGAGGCCCAACATGCTATGGAACTAAAAATCGGCCCGAAGGTCCAACATGCTATGGAAATAAAAGGATGGCCTTAGGCCCAAAAATAGCTTGTGATATCGGGGCTCGTTGGCCCAAAAACTCCATAAAAGTTGGCCATAAAGGCCCAAAAATAGCGTAAAACAAATAAGGCCCAAAGGCCGAAAATACAGTATAAAAAAGGGGCCAAAAGGCCAAAAAGAAGAATGCCTAATAATTTTTTTCTAGGCAGTAAATTCTGAGCCGGGCATAAAAAACCCATATGTCTCCTCAAGTTGGAGTGTTCGTGCTTTTCTGCTCAACCCTTTTCTGGCCAGTGTGGGCCAGAAAAGTCCTAGGTGCGTCCTAAGGGGAGTGTGTGTTACTATATTCCCGTACCACACCTGTGGTCCGAGAAGTAACACACACGGGGATGGGGACTAAAATTCAGGCCGCCCTCGGCCGCTGCTAAACGAACACTGACTAGATTGAAATTTTTGGGGACCGAGCTGACAGTTTTGCTGACAGCTCGGTGACAGGTCATTAGCGAACTGGGGGCGGAATTTCTCTTTTATTTTAGCTTAAAGCTTCTAGAAGTTCTAGAACTTTCTAGAAGCTTGCTATCTTTTCCACAGGGCCAGCAGCGGCTGGTTGAGCCAGCTGGGCCATTAAGGACCAAAATTAATGAGATTTGGAAATTATTGCCCCCCAACTGACCCTTTTTTGATGGATATCGGGTGCTGAAATTCTGCAAAAATTTGCGAAACTTTGGTTAACATGTAAACGTAACCAAAGGTGAAATATCACGAATTTTGGCTTTTGTTTCCAACTTTTACGCAATCTACGTAAGTTTCAAAGACTTCAAATGGGAATCGTAATACTCTACGTATCTGACCAGACCTGTTTAGTTAATTTTTGCAATAATTTTAATTGGGGGAATTTAATTAAGCCCCCTCCGAACTTTACCTATATGTTAAAATTTGTGTCCTCTTTTCTTCTATTGAGGCGAACTTTTGTTGTCCTCCTTTTGCTGGACTAGGCCCAACAAAAGTTCACCTGAGGACAAGCCTCTCGTACGTAGGAAAGATGAAAGAAGGGGAACAGCAGTACACCTGACTGCTATGTAGTCTGGGAGGTAGACAACCTCCAAGACAAAGAAAGGAGAAAAGAAAGGAGGAAAGAAAGTTAGTATAAAGGTTTTTTAGAAGTCCCCTTTTAGGACTTTCCTTTTAAGTAAAGTAAGATTAGGAAATAAAAACTAATCTTACTAAAACATTTTCGCTTATAACTCACTCAATTTTGGGAGTTAAAACGTGGGGATTGCATTCTTGGAAATGGGAGAAATTTCTCTTTCATATGAGCCTAAGTTGTGTCATCGACCAAAAATTCATTTCTTACGTAATAATTAGCTAATTAACATAAATTAAGCCTAACTGATACCAATTAACATTATTAATAACAAGTTAAAGCTTAAAATCATCATAAAACATAAATTATTCAAAATTAACGTACTTAGGTACTTATTACTTTTAATTTCTTACGTACGACATAATTAGGTAATTATTTTGTTAAACCATCTTCTAATATGCATTATTAAACAATGAAAATGCTTTTAAACACTGCTGGCGAGGATTATTGCATTCCTTTCACTATAAATGCTGAATTCTTTCCATGATAATTCAATACTCCAACTTTTACGCCAGTACTGGAATTCTGGGATTTTTTATGATTCTTCGGTTCTTATTAAGTTCTGGCAATTGGAGAGGAAGGTGACCGCACCCGGGTCACTAAGGGAAAGGACACCTGTCCTTTCGGAAAAGGGAATTTCTTGGAATTGACTTATAATCATTACCCTAAGTGCAATAGGTCACTATTTTAGACTAATTAATCCTAACTAAGCTTGCAAGTGCCCTTCTTTGTGCTAGTAATAGGATAATTCTAAACTTTTTCTCTCGTAATGTTTACAAGGGGCTCATTTGGGACTGGCAACTCTGATTTTAACAATTATACAATTACAATTAATTATGGCTTGGACACAATATCAGAACTAAAGCAAGATCTTTTAGATTCCGTTTTATGTAGGAGCTTCTTTTGGAACGATGACCAATTCGAAACTGACTTTCAACCGCTTTTGAGTCTTAACCGAGATCTAAGTCATTCCATTACAACCTCCACAAGAAAAATGGGTGGGATTTCTACTAGGGGGAATAAACCAAAACGTTAATTCATTTCCTTCAAAACGTTGTCAATTACACATCATAACGATTATCTATCACTTCTAATCCATAATTACTAACAATTATTTCTGTATAACAATTCTTCTAACAATCAAGATTAAGACCAATAAAGAGTATTCTACATGTGCTGTGTTTCGTGCTCGACGTATATCCCAGTTCATATCATTCTTCCTTTTTTAAACTATTCATACCTTCATTATACTTGCCTTCTAGGGCTTACTAATTACACTCGTCTATTATGTTTGCTGCACACATTAAACTATTACTTCTTCTTCTTCTTCCTAATAACTAAGAGCTTGAAGCTTGTCACACTCTCAGTTATTATGTACTCTTGGTTCAACTAATTACCAAGTACTGGATGGAGCAAGATTCTAGATTAAGCTACATACACGTCTATCAAGTCCGAGCCTTGCTGCTTTGCCTTAATGTGGTTCTACTATTTCACTTATTCTACTTTTTCACTATTCTTACTTATTACTATGCAATGCAATTTTATTTCGCAAAATTTTTTCAAAATTAAGAATCACGGGGATTTTAGATAAGTTTTGCGAAATAAAGTTTCAAGCAAGGACCTTGAACAAAATTGGTTTGAACAAATTGGGCATCAAAAGCAGCGGGAGTCTGACTTTCTGGTGATGCTACCCATTTAATTCTTTCCAGCCAAGCTTCCAGCTGTTACCAAATTTGCTTGAGAATTTCTTGATCCCAGCTGTAAGTAATCTTTACAAGAGTACATAATGATAAGAGTGTGACACTGAGCCTAGTCTCTGTTATCAGAGCAAAAACTATGCTCTGTTCGCTAACGGCTGACCCCCCCACAAATTGGACCCATCACTTCAAAAAAATTTGAACGCTATGTTTGTGTTCTTAAGGTGCATTATAGTTCCTGTCGCAAGCAGACGCGCGCATGTAAGCGTCTGCATGCGTTCGTGAGCATGAATATGCTACAATTACTTTTAAATGGTTAAAACGGCATGTTACAATCAGAGGCGTCGACGCGCGTCGCTATGAGTTCGCGACTGTGAATGCACCTTTAAGCTCGCAACAGACGCACATTGAACCAACTGAGTAGTTGTGTTTTCGAGTTTCAGCATACATACATTTGTAGTAGTACTGGGAACAGTATATGTCAATCTTGTGAGGACGTGCGACAATTTCTTTTGGTGCACCGATTGCATTGGCATAGGAAATGATCACCAACACACCTAGACAGATCCCTAGAACAACAATAAATAAATGTATAATTAAAATATTAAATAATTGATAGTTATTAATTAATAATAATGTGTGTGTGTGTGTGTGTGTGTGTGTGTGTGTGTGTGTGTGTGTGTGTGTGTGTGTGTGTGTGTGTGTGTGTGTGTGTGTGTGTGTGTGTGTGTGTGTGTGTGTGTGTTTGTGTGTGTGTGTGTGTGTGTGTGTGTGTGTGTGTGTGTGTGTGTGTGTGTGTGTGTGTGTTTGTGTGTGTGTTTGTGTGTGTGTGTGTGTGTGTGTGTGTGTGTGTGTGTGTGTGTGTGTGTGTGTGTGTGTGTGTGTGTGTGTGTGTGTGTGTGTGTGTGTGATAAAGTGATAATGTGATGAAAGTAATAGATAATGTGAGCACCTATGTCTTATATTTAACACGACCCTGTTCATGAGAGTTAAAAGAAAGAAAGTCGACCGGACTAACGAGTAACTGTGCTTTACTCTACTCTAACTTGTTATATTTTCTTTGTTCCTTTCCGTTCACAAGCCCCGCCCCAAATTGGAGCCAAGTTTGAAACTGAAACTACCAACTAACCCCCCCTTACAAATGGGAATTTCTTTTGTCAACTCCCAAATGGGTATCTTTATTCAAACAAGTTTCCACATTTCGCTCTGGTACCATCTTGGCATCTCACATGAAATGGAGACGGATTTCTGCAATCTGATTTGCCTGTTAAATATCAGCATTTCATGTTAACTCCGAAATATTGAAATTAGTACCTAGTCTCTTTGTCGCTCGCATTGATGTGGTGCAGCGGTAGAGCGTACTACTTTTAATCCAAGGCTCGGCGGTTCGATTCCCGCCCTGGACACTTGTTTTACGCATCTTTCAATCCTGATTTCAACCTTCACATGCCTATTGGCTACTTATTCACAAAGGGGACGCAACAGTAGGAAATGGTATCCCTCACCCAAGAACATTCGCGTATTGACGTAGAATTAGAATTTCGCGTACACCGGAAGAATGCACTACTGAATCTGTATTCTGGTAGGGGCAGCGTTACGCGCAATGAGGGTAAGTAGCAAAGTGGCCTACTAGAGATGAGTACGGGCCGGGTATTTTCAGCCCGTCCCGGCCCGCTGGCAAAATTTTTGAGGTCGGCCTGGCCGACGGGTCGAAATGCTCATCTCTATGGCCTACTTTTGTATAAATAAAGAGATCATGTGTAATGAAATTAAATTTGAAGAGATAATTTAGAATTGCCTAGACATGATTGAGTCTGCATTATTCAAACGCCAGAAATATTATTTTATGTGTATTGTCATTAATGCTCAGGTTCCCTCAGGTTCCAACATTTGGCCGCTCACTCGCACGGCCCACATCCCAATTAACCACACGTAACCGGTATTCTAAATTGCATAAGGTGCTTGGTTTTAAGATCATTAGTGCTCAGTTTGTAGATAACTAATATATAATCTTTCTACGAAGTATACTGCTACAATAAACAGTCACGCAAAGATTACATAATCACGCGAGTACTCAACCTAAAAGACAAGCAATTACAAAGTTAGATGGTTTAAGTTTTACTTCATTCTAAAACAAGAAAATAATTGCATATTACACAAACCGCACTAAGCAAGTTTCTTCCCTCTGAAACAATTAAGCAATTACACATACAAGTTGCACAACACAACTAAATTTCTTTTCCCGCCCCAAAACCCTCTGTATTTCTCAGTTCCTCATTTTTATGTTTTTTAAAAAGGGTAATTTAATTTAACCCCTTAAATTTTCTTATCTGGAGAGCCTTGAAGCTCTCCAGTGTTTGTCCAGATTGTTTATTTTTCCCAAGCCAGCGGTCAACTAAATTTGCTGACTTGGGTCTTTTCGTCTGCACGGGGGAAGATAAGCTCCCCTTCCCCGGGAGGCTTATCAGCCCGTTAGCGACCCCATAATAAATTCACGTGGACTACCGTAAGCCACGAGACGGTAGTCCAACTAGCGTTGGTGATTGCAATTAACTAGCCAATCACATGCGGTGATTGCTAATTTTCGCCAGTAGTTTGCAAGAAGGCCTAAATCCCGCCTTCCTGGGGGGTCTAAGCTTGCAAACTAAAATTTCAGTCAGTCCTCTTTGAGAAGTCGGCCAGTACGGTCGCAACTTTTATTTTGCTCCCTTCCCGTCTGGGGGAGAAAAGAGATGTGTTTCTGCACCGTTACTTGGAGGTGGGAGACATTAGCATCTCTTTTCTCTTTCCCACTCCGCTAGGTTAAAAGACTTTTTATTTTTACCCACAAGAGGACATGGGAGGTTTTGGTCTAGGGCCATTATGCCTGAGGGCGGCCAGACCAATTAATACTATGATTTTTCCCAATTTCTGCGCTATTTCTCAATTTACAGGGAACTCGGTAGGAAAGGGATCGCAAGCCCTTTCCGCTGGGCTCAAGAAGCGGAGATTGCTTTCCTACCGAGCGTACCCTGACTTTTCTACTTTTATATCTATTCTGCCCTTCCGCCGGGCTAAAATAGGCGAGGTTTCTATAATGTTGTCGTCTTGTCTATTATTGTTCGTTTTAAGCTATTTTTCAAAAGTGGAAACCTCACTAAATTCTAAAATCTAAATCTCCAGTTTCTGCTCAAAAAGTCTATCCTACTCTTCGCTCAGAAGACCTTTTTCGCATTGCTCAGCTAAAATTGGGTTAAACTTTTCCTGAGGGGAGGACCCTTTGCCATCCCCTCCAGGTTTCGGGCTTTTCCCGGCCCATGGGAGGTATAAAAGTTCAAAATGGCCCCAATACTCCCCACAACCGGCTACTAGTGTCGCCGGTCATATTTTTAATCCCATGGCCTAAAACTCCAACTGTCGTAAAATTGTACTCTTTGTCATCAATTAATGCCGGATTAAAGCATAGGCTTAAACTTAAAGCTGTCTTAGTACTTAATAATTGATTGGTTTCGTCTGTATTTTGTGATTAGATTCTTTAATTTCTAAGCTTCTAAACGGAAGTTACCGGCCTTCCTTTAATATACCACTTGTTCTTAGTAATCTTCTATAATAATTGCTTGGCAATTATTATTCAAACTTTGTGGCTCTATTCTATTCAAACTTTAACACAAAATTTCAAGTTTACACCAAAGTTCTGAATTCCTAGGTCTAAACTCATTCTTTAGGTTGCAATCACCAGCAATTCAACCCTCGCAACGCACACTACGCACATAACACTACGCTGAACGCATCACACACCTAGGCTCAAATCTAGGAAATAGAGTCCGGGTCTAGTATCAAGTTAGGAAATTGTGTCCGGGTCTAATATTAACCTAGGAAATAGTGTCCGGGTCTAGTATGAAGTTAGGAAATTGTGTCCGGGTCTAATAGTAACCTAGGAAATAGTGTCCAGGTCTAGTATCAAGTCAGGACATAGTGTCCCGTTTCATGTGATATCGCATAATAGTCAGCAAATCTGAACGTTTATTATGTTTTACCGCATTGTTCAGCACTACTTGGTTCAGCAAGTTAGCTCAATTATGTTCTGGTGTTCACTAAACAAGCGATGACGGCGCAAGTTTGTGTTCATCTCAAAGATTACCCAAAAAACGTACAACTCTCAAATAAACAAAGTTTACGACATTCCAAAGAGCCACTAAGTTCGAATAATAGCTGCCGGGGTTTGACTCCCCAATGTTTCTGTATCTAATGGGTTTTAACCCATTTGATTCAGGTGCCTGTCCAGTTCCACGACTTGGAGAGCATCTGCATCATATCTATCTGCGAATCCTGTCCGATCGGTGAAGCTGTGATTACAGTCCTTTGGAAGCCTTGCTCTGTCGTATCAGTTGTGTCAGTTCAGTCGATTTGGGATCCAGTTGATCCAGATCATTTGTCTTGTGAGAAGGCCTGCCATTCAGTCTTGTACTCAGATCTGATATCCAGTAGGTACTGGTTTGGTAGTCAATAGCGTGGAGCTTAACAGCGAACTGGTTCCGGACAGCACCTGATATTCAAAATAAGGGTTTAAAGCTTTCAAAGGAAACGAAGCCTCTTTCTCTACTAAATGCAGCATCTGATTGTCAACTCTGTAATCCTGTTCGAAAAGCGAAGATTCTTTTGAGAAAATTATAAACTTTACTTGTCTTGTACCTGCCTGTATTCTGCTTTAAAATATTAACCAATTATATACCTAAGGTCCGGAACACTCTTCCCCAGTTACATTTTGTATTGAGCCGACACTCTCTCAGCCCGTAACTGTCATCTTCCTTTCAGGGACGGAACTCTCTTATAAAGATAGGAAAGGTTGCGTGTGAGTCGTTACTTGGAGACTGCACAACGTATCCGAAAACTCGAATCCCCTGTAGCATTATAATTTGTTCAATTATTAGCATGGTGGTAACATGACTCGGTCAGTTTTGCTTATAATGGAATAATTCAGAGTCTGAGTATAGTCATCAGTGAAGCCGTCCTCTCGAACTATTTAACGTATAAGTCTATCAGAGACGCAATCACTCTACTTATCATTAATTATAAGAGGAACCTGAGCAGATAAAATAATACTTCTGGCAATAACAGCAAAATATATATATATATATATATATATATATATATATATATATATATATATATATATATATATATATATATATATATATATATATATATATATATATATATATATATATATATATATATATATATATATATATATATATATATATATATATATATATATATATATATGTAGTAACAGCTGAGTAATAATTCTGTCTTATCATAACTCATTTTCATGTAGTCACTGTATTATATTCTGATTATTCCGACAATGCAGTTTTGTAATTGAATCCTTAAACTTTGTAATATCTGTACGTCTACTTGTGCCTGCTTCCTTCTGTAGTATCTTTATCCATTTACGCTTGTTGTATATAATTTCTGAGAATAAATAGTACATTTTACAGGAAAGCTATTGTGTTTCGGATTTCCCCAGTACTAAGTGTGTAAAACGACCCTAAACCAGATCCGTGCTAGAGGATCTGCCTACCTCTCCAGACTCGTGCAAGAGAGTCGCCTCTGCGATTCGTGTTAGAGAATCGTTTCTTATTTCTCCTTCATTGAAACGAACTCACCCAGTTGACCCCAACCTTAGGTTGGCCATTCGGATTTGCCCACTGAGTACACCTGACTGTGGTCAGATCTGAATCTAAGCAGTGATCTAGTATCCTGCGCGTCGACCTGTGTAGTGGGAGTTAAAATCTAGGAAAAAGGCTCTCAACCAATTTGAGCAAAATTGCCTCGAAATTTAACTACTTTCATTACACAAACTAATTTTGGAGCCTCCGGTGAGGACAATTTTTGCTGAAATCTCCTTAAATATTAACCGGAAATCAGTAAAGATTTGGCTTTCCTGTTACACTTGCTATCATATTTTTGTAGAACTTAGTTCCTTATTTTCTAGTTTTTCTCATCCTAGGTAGTTGTAGCTGCTACTTTTTTTCTACTGCTTTTCATCCTATTTTGTAGCTACCATGTGGATTCAGATCATAGCTTTAGCGGTTACAGTCCTTTTCCCCCATCCTCTTCGCCTATTGTTCCAAGTTATTCAGTGCATTATGCTCCATCTCTTTGCTGCATTGAAGAGAAAACCTCGATCTTGTTGCTGTCGTAATATTTGTAGTTCTGTAACTTACAGTGTAGTGAAGTTTCACTCCGTTGCAACCCAAACCGTGGATAACGATAGTGGAATCGATTCAGATTTCTCTGAGGACGGTAAATCAATTGGTAGCTCATCGGAGCCTCATGACCTGCAGGACCAACCCAATGTTTGTTCCTCAGTTGACGAAGTGTTTGTCCCATCTCAGTCAGCTCATCATAGTTCCTTGTCTTTGTCTGATAGTAGTTTGGAGATATCTAGTGTAGGAGATCGGCCTAACCGGGGGCCTTTACGGAAATCTCTACAGTCACCCGATTTCCCTGCTTACCTTGGATTGGCTACTGTCCAGTGTTATTTCGACAGCGACGACATAAAGTTGCCATCGCCGCCGATACCCCCTCTTCCTGACCAGGAGATACTTGGGCTTGAAGCTGAGTTGCTGGAACTGCCATCTCCGCCGTTATCTCTTATTTCAGATTGCCAGACAGTTAGCCAAAGGGACGGTAATAACAGCTTTCCGGAAGCAACGAGGTTTCCTGGTAATGCGGAAGTTAGAGCAACTGCATATGGAGAGTGTGTCGCAATCAAGTCACCCAGAGTAAACAGCCGAAAGCCCAAAAATCAGGCTGGAGATAAGATTGCAGACCTTCGTTCTCAATTGAAGCTTCTTAAGGATTCGAGTCTATCTCGCCAGGAGGGTTCGGAAACTGCCGCTGTGGATTACACTCCTCAGTCTATCCAGTCGGCAAGCATACCTGAATTGGACTGGGATGAGTCTTTGTGTGAGGGTTCCACAAACCAGGAAATGTCCTCTTCTCCGGTTGTAAGTATCGAGTATATAGGGAATGCACAGGCTGATAGCATGGTTCGCCAGGACATTTCAGCAGTGGAGTCGCCTGTTTCAACTCTTCAGCTTCAGTTGGGGGCGACTCTTAAAGGTTTGGTTCGAATCTTTGCTGAGAGTAGTCAATCTCAAACAGTATCTACTGCGATGCAACATCTGAACCAGTTCTCCGGACTTGAACATGAGAATATACATGACCACCTTAGCCAATTTGACAGTGTTTGCGCCGCGCTGGGTTTTAGCGATTCTGTCAAGATGGATTTGTTGCCGTCAACCTTTAGTGGAAAAGCAAAAGAGCTAGTGCGAGCAAGCCAGGTACATTTGTGTGCCACATGGTCGTTGATGAGAAAGGAGGTAAAAGAATTATTCATTAGCCAGTCCGATGTTTTAGCTGCAACGAAACTGTTAAACACTATTGAACAGAGGGATTCCGAGCCGGTTACTGATTACTATTTGCGATTACACAAGTATGCTCGAGTAGCTTATGAAGATCAGGCAAGTTATGCTTTCCACCAGATGTACCTAAGTAGAGTCTTTGCCCTGGGTCTTAAGGCCGAGCTGCAGTCCAGGCTTCCAACTATATTTGAATCACTGAGTGAAGCCTTCAAGTTAGCTTTAGTAGCTGAGAGTAGTACTCATTTCCATGACCAGATTCCAGCTATTCTAGAAATTAACAGCTCCTGTTCCTCTAGTTCGCCTGCAACAACTGTTAAGCGTCCCCAGTTTAAAACTCGCCAGTGCTTTAATTGTCACAAGTATGGACATATACGGCGGAAATGTCGAAAGCCTGGGGGAGGTGCACACATTGACAGTCAGCGAAATTCCCGTATTTCACAGTTACCTGGACAGACAACGTTTATGGAAGGCAAATGTCTGCCCCTTGACCCGTGCCACAACCACGATAAGGGTCAACCAGTGTTCGAAACACAAATGTGTCAGACAAACTCTAACCATATTTCATCGGATTCTGATTGCATAGGTCATGTGTACACGCCGTTTTTCTAATAAGTTTACTAGTTTTAAGTAAAGTCTCAGCTTACACTACAGTATAAATGTGTATATGTATGCGTGTTAAACAAATTGTGTCGTACCTAAGTAACTTAGGCTCCTAAGTATTTGAGCAGTATCAGACTATTTTAGGATTATCGGGAGCTTCAGCTCTGGAGGGCTTCAGCCCTAAAGGTTATTGGAAGGATTAATTCTAAAATAGCTGGAAGTAGCTACGATTGACTCGACTTGCAAACCGAATGTGTGTTTTAAAACATATGTAAGCTGAGATAAATAACTTGTTCTGTTATTGTGGATGCCGTTTGTTAAAAGTCTAAAAGTTCTCTAAAGTTTAGCATAATGGAGTTTAAAATTATGGAGTAATGTTAAGGTTTTGCATGCTAGCTGATACGAAACTAAACATGAAATAGAAACGAAACTAAGGTTTGTACATGAATAATTGAATGAATCTGATGAGATAGGATGTTATGGTAGCTAAAGTCTGATATAATTAGATTAATAACTTGTGAATGAATCAACAGATTTGCCTTCCCTAATTGTTAAACATGTATGTATAATTTGCCTAAATTGTTGGAATCTCGCCATGTCCTAACATGTAACAGTTTTATAAGTTATCAGACTTGGGTAGAGTTAACAGATTCAGTGGTTTCAGTTATTGCAAAAGGTATTCCTGAGCCAAAACCAGTGCATTAAAGCTAAAATAGTTTATATACTTTCCGGATGCTACACACTAAACCTCTACTCTCTGCTTTCTTGGAGTTTCGAAATTAGTCCGAAGCAATAATTTGCATCCAAATTCTGCAGGTTCAATGTGCTTGAAAGAAAAAGCTAATCTTTTAGTGAATATTCGCGACAAATTCAGTCACCTTGGCGAAAACTACGATAGTTGTCCGTTCCCGCCTGCAATGTAAACTAAAGTTTCAATGATGCAAAATTCTTTCTATCTATGGGCACTGAGCAATAGGTTGTGCATAACCGCTGTTTGCAAGAGAGTAACTCAGAGACCAGACATCACTTCTTTTGGACGAATACTTAGAACAATTCCAATTTGTTTTCCGCTTTGCCCCAATGGCTATATTTTGTTAGCGTTTTTGAAGCAACCATAAGGAATAGTTTTGATCACAAACTGCTGGAAATGTTACAGAATGAAGCTAAAATTGGTTAAAGCTTGCCAAGCTCAGCATTTCGGAAATTTTAATGTTGTAAGACAAAATTACAATGAACGATTCAGCCTTAGTCAGGAAAAGCAAGAGAAACACTGAAGAGAAGTTACAAAAGTCCTTACAGTTGCCCAAATTTCTTTCACTTTTGCTGCGCTCCTATCGTTGAAACAACCAGCAATTACTTTGAAGATTATGGCAAACTTGACTTTGTATTAATGCAAGATTGTTTCAAAATAGTCTACCATATTAACATTTTAATCTGCTGTCCTTCAAATATTTTCTAAAGTTATATGAGGGCAATTTGTATTCACTCAATGAATTTTGAGTTAATTTAGCTCATAAGAACAACTGAAACCTCTGTTTCAAGTCACCGTTTGTCGAACATTATGCCATCATTAAGTCACCGTTTGTCTAACTATTTACCGGGAAAACTTTAAAAATTATGTGCCATCGATGGATAGGTGGATGGTTCATGCTAGCTCCGTCTAAATTTGAACGAAGCACCACTTATTAAACTTTCAAATAGCTCATTATTTTTATCGGACACGCCTGTGAAGTCAAGGACTACTTCAAGGCTCTAACACTGTCGCGCAGCAATTTGGTTCATTCAAAATTAATGACTCTAGTTTTACATATTAAAGCAAAAGTGACGAAAGAATGTTTTGTAAAAAATATGGACTGTCACCGTCACCTTATGTCACAAACCATATATTGAAAGTCTGTCCGAAAAACTAGATTTTTTCGATAAATTAGAAATTATTCACTATTGGCATAACATTAACTTAATGACCTAAAAAGCATAATCCTGACCCAAAGAGTTATATTTAGTTTGGTACTTTGCAATGGAAAACTACTACTAGTGATGCTTTCCCGTTTTGCAATAGAACGTTTCGTGAGAAAGTAATCTTAGTTAGGAATTTTCAAGACCGAGCACGGTTGGGATATTTTCTCAAACAGAGTTGTCCTGGCAAATCCAGAATTGTGCGTCCGCCCATATTTTCGTTATGTCATACATAAAAGGCAGTCCGACAGTCTTCAGCGAAACATCCATGTTCAAAATTGTTAGCCTACTTTTAGCTTTTCTGTCAAAGTATTTTAATTACTTAGCATAGCATCTTCTTAGGAATTGGCGTAGTCTCATCACCTTATACGTTAAAACGATGTGCAGCTTTGAACTGCTTAGTTCAACAAGTTTCATCTTGACAAAGTGATTGCACAAAGATTAACTAGCACCTTTATGAATATAATATCTGCTAAATAGCAGGCCGGATATTCTTCATCAGGATTGAAATTATACGTCCGAAGTATGGTACGAAGTCAGCCTGCAGCTGGATTTATTTGATAATTTAGCAGTAGTATAGGTCAGCACAAAT
>JASAND010000956.1:0-49845 GCA_030248195.1 Trissonchulus latispiculum
GCAGACCCACTAACGTACGTATTTTGGGAATTTTGGGAATTTTGCAAATTTTCCCCGGAATAAACAGGTTGGGGTAAATACGTAGATAGGGGGGGGTATATGGTCCCCTCCAGATTGGATCAAAACCACAGAATTTTGACTGCAAGCAGAATCATAAACAGACCCTGGTTCGGAATCACCCGAATTAGGAGGAGGTCACCCGCCACTGGAATTTGAGCAGGTTGGAAAATCCCGTGGTTTTGGGGGGGCGCCCCCCCCCCCCACCTGCATGTGCAGAAGAAAAACCCACGTTATTTGAAATGTTAACAAAATTTTGCGGTGTTTTTGGCTGAGAATACGTATTTGAAAGGGGGACAGGTAATTTTTGAGGGGCTTCCCCCGAGCCCAACAAGGCCGAAACTACTTCTTTAGTTGCCTTTGCAGCGTCAAACCGGGGAGAAATAAAATCGTCAAAATCGCGACGGAAATTTGAATTTTCAGAATGTTGGGGGGTAGTGGGATTTTCTACAGGCTGGGGAGTGGTTCGTGAGGGTGCCGAGACTGGCCCCCCAATCGTTTTCACCCGGGTCTCCCGCTGGTCCAGTGTATAATTCTGCTGCAAATTTTGGGGGGGAACAACCCTTGTGGATTGGGGGGAGCGCAAATTTGATAGGTGTAACTCAGTGGGCCCCCCCAAGTATTTTGTAGAGCACCAGAAAAATTAAAATTACTGCTGGAGGTTTTCCCTATGGGCAAAATTTCCCTAGAAGTAAAATTACGTCTGGTGCGAGGGGGGGGGTAGGAGGGCGGACACCCCCCGAAAAATTATAGGTGAAGGGACTGAATTTTGGGGGAGCCGATTTTCCGAATTTTCTAGTTGAGAAAAATCTTGATTTTGGGGTTGGGGGAGTTCCCCCTCTAATTGGTCAAATTCGGAATTTGGAGAGGGCGATGAAATTATGACTTGGGGGGGTGCAGATTGAGGAATCTGCAAACTGAAATGAGGTGGATTGTTCAAAAAATTCTGGGGAGAATTTGCTGGATTTTGGGGGAGATTCTGAGAATTTTGGGGGAGATTCTGAAAATTTTGGGGGGGATTCTGGAAATTTTGGGGGGAGTTTATAGGATTTTGGGGGGGGGTTCTGAGAATTTTGGGGGGATTTGATCCCCCCAAGACCTCCGCTGAGGTACACCTACGTACACCTATAACATTTTCAGACCCCCCAACAGCCCCAGAATTTTGGGGGAGATCGGTAGAATTGTGGGGGGGGGTTCTGGTTTTGGGAAAGATTTTGGAAATTTTGGGGGAGATTCTGTCTCCCCAGCTCCCCAACTGATGACCGTGCAGTCGCACCCCCAGAAATTTGGGGGGGGGGGTTGACCCCCAACTCGGTTCCCCCCAAATTTGTGGACCGACGTTTTTGGAAAAATTGCTGATTTAAAAAACTGTCTGAACTTTCGGGTGCTTGCCCGGTTGGTAATTCGGAAAAAAGTCGGGCAGTGCCGTCCCGCAATTTTTTGAGGTAGCGAGTAAGTCGGGGGGAAGAATCAGACATATTTACTCGAGAGTTACGGTCGCCAGTTTGTGGAATTTAGAATATTCGCAGTAAATAATTTGATTTGAATAAAGGATTGCAGGGTTCGAGGGGAGTGTGTAATAAGTCTGACTCTCCTACTTACTCGCTAACCAACTAGACCAAAGACGACACAACCCTAAATTTAAGACACAAGTTTACTAAATTTTAGATAAGGATACTGGACATCTAAGTTATCAAAATTACAAAATCAAAACAATTCCAATAATATTGTAGAAATGTGGGCCAAGCACCACAACCCGCAAACGAAATATAGAAAGGGGGACAGAAAAGGAAATAACACAAACCTGAACGGGGTTCACCCCCAAAACACCCAAAATGATCCCCTAACCAGCATAAATCCGAATGACATGAAAAATGAGACGTACAAAACCGCCTCTCACCAGACTGAGAAAACTGATACTGACTAGTTGCGCGCTCAAAATTGAATGAAAAAGTGAATTAGCTATGTACGGCGTTGGACCGTACACAGCAGTATAATTTAGGTTAATTTTTCATGAAGTTAGCACCCACTTTTGAATATTTTAGAGTAAAATCAAGGAAATATTCTACACCGGGACCTCTGTTCAGCTAAACCACCAAACGGAGGGGGTATGCGCTGCCGATTTGGCCGACCCTCCCCCACCAAACGCGGGTACATTCGCGTATTTTGGTTGGAGCACCGTTACACAAGAACAGGAGCTCTCTAGTGGCCCTCTAGTTCTCTTCTTCTTAAATATAGACGAATTATGAACTCTTAATCCTATGTTAAGGGGTTGGTCAACATTTTTGTGGTCAGAATTGCCAACTGTCCTAATCCACTGCAACTGTCCAACAAAAGGTAAACATTTACTCAACAAGTGTACGCAACTGTTTCGTTATTTCAAAAAATTTCCTAGTAGTTGATTTTAAAGGTCTTCTGGTACCAGATTGCCATTGTGATTTTCTGGTCTTTCCGAAACCGGCGTCGCTTCGCTGGAACTGAATCGAAGTAAATGGGCTTCCCGAAATAGTTGGAGGGGGAGTTGGGGTGACTGGGCTTCGAAATCCGACCAGGCTTCGCTCCTCAAAACGGTTAGAAAATTTTCGGAGACGAACTCAATCAGACGTTGTCGCAGGTCCGGGGCGTCGAATTTCTGCGACATTTCGAGCAATCGACGTAGCGTGGAGGCGTTCAAGTGATCCTCCGCTATACGTTCGATTAGATCAGACTTGAGATTGCTCACAAGATATTTCTGGGCCAAAGCGTACAACCCCTCCAAGAACTGGTCTTCCAGCTCATTGAGTGACTCGCGGCCTTCTTGGAACATGTCGTCCAACTCGTAGTAAGGTGCTCACTGTTCCGGGGTAAAGGGGTTAGATGAGGCTGTAATAGGGGGACGTTTTCACCTTTCAGTGTGCCATCTTCTAGACTGTAAGTCTGCAGGGGAAAGCAAAGTCGAAAGCTGTGGCTAAAGTTCTTGAGCTTGTTTTAACGACAGCTTTTACTGTGCATAGTGCAGTTCACCCATTTCTCTTGCTTGCTTTCGGGTCTGATGGCAGGCAAACCTTGTTCAAGTCGTTAGGAATAACTACTGAGACCAGCACTTTAGGTCCGTCTTAGTTGTAACAAAAAGGACAATAGGAAAACTAGAACACTTAACGGTTCCTAAAGTAGTAAGCCTGCAACATGCTCAAACATTAACGCTGAAATAGAGACGATACTCGTTTTAAATTGAGGACGCGGAAGGGAATTGTCACATGTGTCTATAAAGTGTGTGAAGTTACAGTATGAAGGCTGAACCGTTAGTTCGGGTGTTTCTGATTTCTTTAGTATATGACTCTTAATACTGCAGTGTTTGTGGTGTGCTTTTTGTTGTTCCGCTTTTTGTATAACTTTTTTGTTGTACAATATTAACGTTGTACAGTTTCATCTACTATTTGTTGCACTTTGTATTAATGTTGATGGATCTTGGTTTTGCAGTGCTTAATAGAAATCATCCGCAAGCATGAGACGTTCGTTGGTTGCAGCAACCTCAGAACTTCTTGTATACTGAAGTGGTAACCACCTTAAGGGTCCACTAATTACTCTCCGCACACCAGAGCCAATGCCATTTTCAGACTTTGGGGACCAAAAATTCTTGATACTAGTTTTCTCAATGAAAATGGACAATCATGAAATTTTTTAACATCAGCAAAAACTCCAGTCATTTACAGCAAGGAACTGTGTTTGCCAGATGCACCGTTTATCAATGCTGCGGCATCAAAACATCACAGTTAGTTTTTTTGGAAGATGAACAACTATGTAATTTGAGAGGTTCAGGAGTGGTACTGTTCGACCCTCCACAACTTCAAAAACCCCATCCCAACCACGTAACTCAAACAGTTCCCAATTTCTTCCAGGACCAATCCCCCTCTATTTTCAGCCACAAACCCAAACCCTCCCCAACCCAGCGTTTGTCCGCAAAAACGAGTTAACCCTAGGTCCAGGTCCACAGTGGTCCACACAGTCCGCTTCAAAAAATTTCTCAACATTGTGAATCGCCTTAAGGTGCTGGTTTCCTTGCGGGTATTTTTGACTCATTCGGCTTTAATCCTTTACGCAAATGGCTAAAACTGACGAAATAACCTATTTCCGTGCTGTTTAACATTCTGAGACCAGTCTCGTATTTTTAGGCGAAAAGATAAGAAAGTTTTGGGTTTTGGCCTTAAGCTCTCAGTAGGTAGGCAAGACTTGGGATTGATTGGTATGGCTGGAAAGAGGACGCAAAAATGAACATTTTTGCTTGTACAACCTTTGAGCTATCTCCTGTGGTTATGTAAGTCAGTATAAGCAAAAAACTGTTTTTAGCGTCAAAAATGACCATTTTAGAGGAAAAGTTTTTCAAAATTACTGCCACATGTTAAGGACAAAGTTGGCTTATTTGTAGTCAATTGATGCAGCGTCCAAATGCCCATTTTATGATGATTGCCTTGTAGTCAGACTTTATTGCTAGGGATTTGACCGAAAAACCATTTTGGCAAAACTGCGATTATTTTGTTTTGAACGTCGATTTCTCAAAAACGACTCGAGGATTCGCCAATTTTTTCGCAGAATTGCAATTCGTACTTCTGCGGAGGGATGTGTTTCTTGGTTTGGGCTAAAACATATCGAATAATAAGAAAACTCAATGCGAAGTTGCGAAATTTCGTGTTACCGTGCATTTGGCCGATTTTCTCGACCGTTAAGACATGCTGAGCCAAATCCAAAAAAACGACACTTGGCCCATATGTCCCATATATCCCAGTGGCACAAAAAGAACTTTTTGCCGATTCTTTAGTTTTGAGAAATCGATGTTCAAAAATTTTTTATCTATATTCATCCTGTCAGATCAGCATGTCAGAAAATTTCTGCTATTTTTTTGCTAATTTTGCCAGTTCAGATAATAAGCTTTAAAACGATGTACAAAACTCTTTCCAACTCCCAAAATTGCGAAAGTTGTAACGTTTCAAAAAGTCACCACAAAAGCACTGCACAAAAGGATACCACCACCTTAAGCGTTAAGCTATCAGTTTGCTTATACTTAACTGTATTTCACTGTTGGATAGCCGGCAAAAACTTGTATCGGTTTAATTTAAGTTATAGGTTTTGAGTAATTTGAATCTGCAGAATTTAGATCTTTTCAAAAATGGATGCCACGTTCAAATCCGTGTATTTTGGCGCCCCTTACGTTCCGCAATCAATTAGAAAATTTAAAAATTTTCGGTCTTAGAAAGTATGCCCCATGTCGTCTGTTGGAAAAGTCATTGTATTGGCTAGAATGAAAACATCAACACAAATATTTTCGCAAATTTACGCTTATTAATTGCTTATTTTAGCTTAGTTTTGCTTTCGACATGTAATAAATGGACGCTATTACCATCATAATTTCTGTAGATACCATCCCCATCTCTGTCGTGGGCTCCGTACCAGCCGTAATATAAATTAGGCAGATTGTCCGAATATACAGCTTTCTTAAAACCTTCAAAATCCCTCTCTTCTTTGAATACTAGAAGATTAGCAGATTCCGCTAGGCAATGCTGTTCAGCCTCATTATAATCAAGACTTGAGTTGGCAAGAAATTTGTAGCAAAGCTGGTTCACCGTTACCCAGCCGTCAGGGCAAGCTGGCTCTTTGCAGGACCTATTCAAGGCGGCCGACGACGTTAGTCCTACGCTGCCAGCCAATAGAATCAGTATCATTGTCTATAAAAGTTAAAGCTCACTCTTCTTCTTAATTATAGAGAAATAATGAAAAACGCCTGCCTGCAGTCACTAAGGCCGAAGCCTTAGTCCGAACAGGAGAGAGCCAATGGGCGCTGTGAGCGCTCTCACCCAGAGAGAGAGAACTAGTCTCTGGAGCTCCTGCCTGGTTGTCCAAAGAAGGACAGCCAGCTCGGCTCTTCTTCTTCTTAATTATAGTGCAATTAAGCACCCTTAGATCAGGGGTTAACTCTCTCGATAAGCTAATGCTGCGAAGCAGATAAAAGTGGAAGTCACAGTAAACGCCTAATATGGATCCACTGTTGGCAATGATTATGGTTTTGCAGTTATTGTTGTTGGTTTAGTGGAGTTTTTTAAGCGCCTTAATCATTACAATTTTTCAAGAATGTTTAAAGAGGCAGGCCTTTAACATTGGATAAAATTGTTACAACGCTTACACAGGTTTTACTGGTTTCTCAAGTATTACTACCATGAGTAATTCGAGAAGCCGAAAAAAACTGGAACATCGTAAGTTTTATTTCTCCCTCTTGTCCCACGGACGTTGTGTCTGCTTTCACAACCAGTCTCACTTCACAACTAGAGTGTTGCAATTATTTAATTGTTTAGTAAGATGGTAGGTATGTTCTGTTCTTTGATTATTAGTAATAAAAACGTAAGAACCTTTCCCCATAGAAAGCCATCGAGCGCTTCTGCTGCGAACACTATTAAAATGTCCAGAAGAAAGTATTTCTAACTTAAACTTGCATTATGATTACATTATGATCATAGGTTAACGCGGAGGCCCCCCCCAACCCGGACAAGCTACAAGCCCTACCGCCGTCGAGGACAAGGGAAAACGAAAAGATGGCCTAGGTGTAAGCAAAAATAGCAGGAAAATAGATTTTACGTTGAAATTTTAAAAAATTTCCGGCTTGGCCGGAATTTTTTAGCTAAAATGTCTAATTTGTCGTAAAATCGGGCAAAATTGTAAAGTTTTTCTAAATATTAAAGGCCTTGTTGCAAATTTTAATAAAATTAGCGTTAATTTTCAGAAAAAAATTCACTAATTTTTATTTGAGGTGCAAGCCCCCCCCTTGAAGATTTTAGTCAAGGTACAAGCCCCCTCAAAATCTTTTCGGGACAAGCCCCCCAGAACCCGGCCCTATGTTAATGTATGATTATGATAGTTGTGAAAGTAAACATTTAGTTGTGAAAGTAGATAGCATTGGTTGTGAATATCAGAATCCCCACTGAGACTAAATATAAATGGGTCTTATATCGATTACCCCCCACCACTCAAACTCCTTAAAACGTGAACAAATGAGCTAAAATTTGGTATGGGCAAGAGTACATAATAGAGAAGAGTGTGACAGCTGGCAAGCTCTATGTTATCAGCTCTCGAGCCATGCTCTGCACGCTAACGGCCCACCCCCCCCCGCACTTGTGTACCTAGTAGGCCCCCCGCAAATCACTACCCAGTACGCAATTGCGCATGCTCACTTTTTCTATCGTAAGCCACCCCCCCCCCGCAAATGTAACCTATCATTCGTCTGTCGAAAAAGTGATGGGTCTGTTTTCCGGGGGAGGGGGGTCAAATGATAGGTCACATTTGCGGAGAGGGTGCATTCCTATAGAAAAGAGTGAGTATACGCAATTGCGTACTGGTACTGATTTGCGGGGGGTCCACTAGGTACGCAATTGAAGGCTGGTGGGAGTTAGCGTGCAGAGCATGGCTCGAGAGCTGATAACATAGAGCCTGCCAGCTGTCACACTCATTTCTCTTAAGCCCGGTTTATTGAACGCCCCGCACTATTGAAAACTGGCACAAGCACAAGCACAACGCAGAGTTGAATTCCGTCTAACTTTTTGCACAAGCAC
Source organism: Trissonchulus latispiculum (assembly GCA_030248195.1). Taxonomy (NCBI): domain Eukaryota; kingdom Metazoa; phylum Nematoda; class Enoplea; order Enoplida; family Ironidae; genus Trissonchulus; species Trissonchulus latispiculum. Next base: position 7,632 of record JASAND010000956.1, read on the forward strand.
AAGGCCTGCAGCCAATGAAAATTGTTTTGCACTATGCACAGAAGGCGGGCCAGGGTGTATTTCAAATTCTATTGGCTATGCTTGTGCCCTCGTGTGAACGTTTTATCTTGTGCCTGTGCTTATGCTTGTGCGCTAGTGTGAACCGGCCTTTATGTAACTCTTGGTATGGGTATGTTTTCAACTTCGAGTTGAAATATCGCAAAATTTTTCGATTTCGCGAAATTCGATTTTTTCAATTTCTAAGGGGGGAAATCGAAAAAGTTTTTGTCTTCGATTTTGCTGAAAAGTTGTATATAGGGGTTTTCGGGGTCGTAGAGCACGAATCTGCAGTCCGTTTTTCGATGTAGCTCAGTATAAGCTTACATCTTATGCTTAAATCTTTAGCTTATATTGAGCTAACGAAAAGCTGAATCGGAAAACGGACTTTAGATTCGTGCCCCCCCTTAGAAATCGAAAAAATCGAATTTCGCGAAATCCAAAAATTTTTCGATATTTGAACTCAGCGTAGTCGAAAACATACCCATACCAAATTTTAGCTCATTTGGTCAAGCTTTAAGGGTTTGAGTGGCGGGGGGGGAGTAATCGAGATAAGACCCATATAAATAGTACTTACCTATAAAATCTGACTACCAACCAAAGTATGTAATCAATCAACTGAGTACGCAATTTTGTATATCTTAAATGACTGCTTTTATAAGCAGAAAAATTCCATTATAACAATCTGTGGATTGAACTACGAGGGTAATTCCAACAAGACTTGGCTTGAAGGCTGTAGTCTTCTATTACTGCGATTAGAAATTTTTATTAAGTTTGCTTCCTCTACCAATGTAATAATAAACTGTACCTTTAATGCTGAAATTAAACAGCTGAATAATGCACAACTCAAACTGTCGCAGATAAATTTTCACAGAGATATTGACAGTTGATATAATTGCGTCGCTAGATTACCGCCAGATAAGCCAGCTAAGTGATAAATTTTCTATGAAACACAATTCACAAAAGTCTGCATGCATGCCACAAGTTGAAACTTTGATAAACTACTTTAATTCAAATTTATTTAAAGTTAAATGAAACTAAATATAATGTCATGAATTATTTTACATATAGAAAATTGGCTGAATGGAGGTGAATGGACGTGTTCTGGCACCCGGTCCTGGTAGCTGAAAATAAACTGTAGTGGCAGTTAGTGGCTGGCTAAATAGTTAGTGGGCTAATGGCTGAATGGACGTATATTTTCTACACGACAGGAAGCTTGGAATTCGTGAATTTACCTGTTTTAGGCTAAACTAAGAAAAACGAAAGCTAAAAGGAAGCGAAAAAGACGGAACAGACTGACTAACAAATGACTAAAGTTAATAATAAACTAATGATTAAAGTTATTTGTAAACACTGGTAAACTGGCAAAGTAAACTAGTAAACTAGAAAACAAGGAAGGAATTTCTCTACCCTAAAGATGCGTCAGTTCTGGTGCAGAAAGTATTCGGGAATTCGGGAATAGTAGTAATAGAGACATCAATTGAGCACACTTTGGGAGACGATTTTAATCCCGGTTTTGGGGAGCTATTGGGTGCCAATTTTAATCCCACTTTTGGGTGACAGTTTTAATCTCATTATTGGGTACTAATTAGTTCTCATATTTAGGTGACTAATTAGTTGTGAAACGTTATATGTGATAAGTGAAGTTTTTGGGTGACTGTTTTGATCCCTATTTTTGGGTGACTATTTTGATCTTAGTATTGAATGACTTTGGTCTTCTGATAATGTAACGGAAATATATGTAATGATTCAAATTTTTGAGTGACTATTTTAATCCTTACTTTTGGGTGACTGTTTTGATCCCATGATAATTTAACAGAAATATATGTAATGATTCATAGTTTTGGGTATCATTTTGAATCCCTATTTTTGGGTGACTGTTTTGATCCCTATTTTTGGGTGCCAATTTTGATCCCACTTTTGGGTGACTGTTTTGAATCCCTATTTTTGGGTGACTGTTTTGATCTTATTATTGAATGACTTTTTGGTGTTCTGATAATTTAACTGAAATATATGTAATGAGTGAAACTTTTGGGTGACTGTTTTGATCCTAGTTTTGGGTATCATTTTGAATCCCTGTTTTTGGGTGACTATTTTGAATCCCTATTTTTGGGTGACTATTTTGATCTTATTATTGAATGACTTTTTGGTGTTCTGATAATGTAATGAAAATATATGTAATGACTGAAACTTTTGGGTGACTGTTTTAATCTCACTTTTGGGTGACTATTTTAATCCTAGTTTTGGGTGACTATTTTGAATCCCATGATAATGTGACGGAAATATATGTAATGATTGAAATTTTTGGGTGACACTTTTGATCCCTATTTTTGGGTGACGTTTTTAATCTCAATTTTGGGTGACTATTTTAATCCTAGTTTTGGGTGACTGTTTTGAATCCCTATTTTTGGGTGGCTATTTTAATCCCACTTTTGGGTGACTATTTTAATCCCACTTTTGGGTGACTATTTTAATCCCACTTTTGTGTGACTATTTTAATCCCACTTTTGGGTGACTATTTTAATCCCACTTTTGGGTAACTATTTTAATCCCACTTTTGGGTGACACTTTTGCTCCTGATTTTTGGGTGATACTTTTGATCCCACTTTATGAAACCTATACTGTTTATGAAGCAAAATTGATTGATCTACCAACTTGTTGGCATGAATTTGTAAGTGAAATATACCAGAGATCCAGTCAAGATGTCAACACAAGGCGCAACTGGTATGTTTGCTTTTATGTTAAATGCAAAAGTGCTGTGAATGTATTGAATGTAATGTATTTGGATGGAATGATAGAAAATTTGTGACTAATCTAACCTATTTTAATTTTAGAAAGTAACCAGCCTGTATGCCCAGTGTGCCAGCAACAATTCACACTGCGAAACAACCTCCAGAGGCACCTACGAAAGAAGCATCGAATGGACTATCATACCCTATTTGCCAAGACGAATAATCACATGTGCTCCGAATGTTATCAGACATTCACGATGTTGAGAAATCTAAACAGACACAAGAAAGAACAACATGGCGAGTCAGGATCCTACAAATGCAATCAATGTGGGAGAACCTTCCTCAGAAAATCCCACCTAATCAGTCACATCGGTCGAAAGCACAGCGTACCAACAACCCAACAGCCACCGACAGAAGAAACTTCAACTCCGACACCAACCGAAGAGCCGAAAACATCCGAACAACTGCCGCCAGAAGAAACAACTCCACAGGATGTTAAAATTGATGAATCACTTCCTGAAGATCCCCTCGAACCGCCCAACCATGATGATATCTACGCTAAACACTGGGCAAGAATCCGAACCCACCACCACATATCGAGAAAATGCCTGCGAACTTACAACTTCCGCTTGGAAGGAATGCATATGGATGAAATTGGCGGCAACCTAAAGCGAGTATTCCTTAATCAGCAATACAAGGCCAAATGGAACATATCATTCGGATTCATCCTCCGAGAAAGAATGACTGACGAACAGATATACTACTACTCAAGCAACAACACAGACCTATTCGAGATGCCCAGGCTAATTGGCAATAGAAAAGACTTGACTAAATTGATTGATGATATCGAAGGAATGGATGTACTTGAGTGGGCACAACAGCAACGCCCTAATACTAAATATGTTGTTGACAGCGTAACAAACATGTTGGTAACTGTGTATTGTATGCCAAATTATCCTATTGGTTAACTGTTGTGTAATGAATGTGACTGAATTAATAAATGTAATGTCAAGTTGGGCTTGAAGGCACTTAGGGACTTATGAAACCTGATTAGGGTATGCAGCAAAATTAGTTGATTAGGGAGCAAGAGTTGACTTGAGTTACTGTTATTAGCACACCATTATCCCCGATGGAGAAGATTACTGATAACTTGGTCCTGCTCTGCAACGAATTGGAGCCTGGCCCTATAGCAGACTTCATGGTAGAGCATAACAGGATCACCAAGTACTTCCGAGATATCATCAAGGCCGAGGCCAGGTACGACGGAGCATACGATCTCCTACAGAGGTTGAAGCAATGTGAAACTTCGACGGCCTTGCTTCATGAAGCGCTAATCCAATCAGGCCGGTATAACCTGGCTAAGCTATTCGACTGCGCCCCATTGGAAAAGGGTGTTACATGGAAACTCTACTCCAAATCCGAAGACTTGGTATCCCAAAGCCAGAAAACATTCCCAACTATTCAGTCCGCACGGCTTGATGCGGCAATGTTCCTTGGACCTAAAGGTTGTGACAATCGCGCCATTGTGTTCATTGAATGGTTCGGAAGTCATGCAACGAAAACGTGGAAGGTTCCCGAATGGTTCGTATCCCCTTGGAATCATTATGATTGCAAAGAACATTAATAGTTATGAACATTACCAGATGTATAGCATATTGTTATCATTGCTACAGTTATTAGAAAATATATCAACTGTAATTGTGTTGTAAATTTGTTTATTATACAATACTATACAAACAATAAATATGCAATGGAGTCCGGTGCAAAGTCAGTAGGAATTGGGGCTGAAGTCCGGCTCAAGGTTAGGGTCCATACGTCTATCTAAAACCAACAGAAAAATATCATAAGTAAAGCAAGATGGTAGGTAATAGATAGAAAGTAGCGAGTATAAAGTTAAAGTTAGTGTTGGCAGGTATAAAGGAAAAGTGCTGGCAAGTATAAGGAAAAGTGTTGGCAAGGATAAAATTAAAGTGCTGGCAAGTATAAAATTAAAGTGCTGGCAAGGATAAGGAAAAGTGTTGGCAAGTATAAACAAAAGTTAGTGCTATCAAAGAAAACCAAACGATAGTGAAAAAATATAAACCAAAAGTGCAACCCATTCACCTCGGTACACAAGGCTTCTTCTTGTTCACTCTGTGGTCCCGTAGCCCGCCACGAGTGCTGAACCGTTTCCGGCAGACTGGGCACTCAAGTAATGCATGAGCATTTCGGTCATGCTCATACAATCGGTAGTTGGACTTGAATGTCCTAGAACACTTGGGACAAATGACAGGCTCAGGGACTTCGGAGGAATCAACGAAATGCTCCTTCATTTCTTGATGGCGTTGAAGATTCCTTTTGGCAGTGTAAGCCTGTGTACAGCTGGAATAGGGGCAAGGAAAACAACGTCGTTTGGGTAAGGCGTCGCGGACTGGTTCGGGATTAGGTAAGGGCTCAGGGTCGGGGACTGGCTCGGGAATAGGTGAGGGCGTGGGGTCCGGCATTGGCTCGGGAGTCGGAGTCGGCTCGTCCAGCTTCAAAAACGCCTCCCTGGTCACGTTGGCTTGATATAGCGGAAAAGAAATTCCTTCCTCTCCTTCAAGTGCATGACCCTTTTTAATGCAGTTGAGGTGAAGGGACGAAAAAGTTTTGAAATTTTCAAGGTAATGAGGAAAGAAAAAATTTACGGCCTCAGAAATGCCAAGGTCCAAGTTAGCAACCTGGTGACTTGTCAATGGTGGAGTTATGACGATGTCACCAGGTCCCTGAACAGCATGTGAACCTCAACACCCCAAGACCGCAAGTACCCCGGGTGAAAATTTAAATACTTTCATCGCAATGCCTCCATCGGACACTCCACGCCGGGGACCCCGTTGATGAGCACCAGTAGCTTCCCAAGTTCAGACCGGGATACACCTACCCATACCTTGGTTCCCATGTAACAAACATTGATAGATGGGAGATGGAAATCCTCGGTATGCATAGCGGTCCCGGTTTGAGCTTGCGCGGCGTAAGTCCAGGGGGTTAGAATCCCCTCGAACCCGCCACGACCCCCTCTCATGACATCAGATAGCTGCTGAAGGTCCACGTAAGGTTTAACCTTCCATGTACCGTCAGGAGCTACATGATGTGACATGAACCCATACCGATGCTCGCCAACGAGGTGATCCCAGATATTGCGAGGAGTGTATCGACGGCGATTGCTCTTACGAAAGAAGGTACTGGCTTTCACATCCTTTGTCTGCTTTTCTTTCTCCTTGCAGGTCAGTAGGCATTGACCCCTCCCCTCAGTTTCAATTTTTCTCATCACTTGGAATGTGATGAAAGAAATTGATACGTCCGGAGAGCAGGCAACCCGGTCAACAACCAGGTTGTCCGGCGATCGGATCCGGATGAAAGGTGGATATTGTGAAAGTTGGGCAAACGCAGGATGAGAAGGTGTGCCAGTAAATTTTTTGATGAAGGGGATCGCCTTCAGAGTCAACTCCTCCTCCGTCGCCTGGATTTCGGGGGTATCCTGGGTCTCCCAATTGGGGTCGAAAAAGGTGGACTTCATGAAAGCAGTAACGTCATCCCGGGACTTGAAACCCATGTCCCTGGCATATGCATAGGCAACCTCCCTGATGTCGGCGGGGGCGCACTGAACATTCAACCAGGACATCTAAAAGTAAAAGTGCTAGACATAAACAGACAAATAAAAGACATAACATAAACAGAAATCAACATACACTTCCTTGAACAACTGACTCTTTGTTTTCATACTGTTTCAGACCAAACTGTTTTAGCAATCTTACGTACGTCTGGGATTTTATTCAACATTTCATTCATTACCATAAACGTCTGTTAACAACTAGTTTTCTAGTAAACTCCGAGTTCTTAGAAATTTTCCAGATCTACGTACGTCGGGGATTCAACGTTTCACTTTCATTCAATGTCTTTTGTAAAGTTTGTAACATCTGGGTTGTCAAATAAAGTTTGGAAAGTTTCCAATGTCTCGCATTTGAAGTAGTTGTTAAAGTAATTTATTTTGACATTGACATTGACAGGACAAGACCGTCTAGATTGTGATGAAATTATTAAAAACTATATAAAACTGGAAACTTCTACAAACGAAAGCCATTAAAACTGGATAAAACTGGAAATTTGTACAAAGTAAAAAGCTCGTCTAGGGGGCTTGTGCAGAAAAAGAAGTAACTGAAATATTGTTGGAATACATGCATAGTTCTAATCAGTGCATACCAGTAAAATAAAGTAAACATGCAAGTTGATGGCTTAACATATAAATCCAAAACTAGTTCTGGGCCCCCTCTTTCAATTACACCTGCTGTTAACTTACTTAGAGTTACTTTTTCGGTTGTTCTCAAAATTAGTCATTCTTGGATTTTGAAGCTGTTGCAACCGCCAGCTTTTGCATAACATCCTTGATAACAAAGTAAGTTACAATTTTGTTTGTCGCTTCTAGACTTCATTGTATAAACTATTAAATGTTTCAAATTTTACACCACTGCCCAATGTTAAACTAAATCTCTTACCCCAATAAGTATTAACCAAAAGTCAGCATTAATATTAAATTATTATTTAAAGATACTATTATTAATGGAATAGTAAATGGACTTGTTTTATTGATATTGTAACAAACTGCTTATATTTTAGAATTACCTCTGTTGAGGACGAAGTTGTTGCCGCGCATTCACTACTACAGGAAGCCATTCCTTACCAATTCAAGAAAACCTGAAAAACAAGGTAAGTAACCTAAAGTTGTCGACAAATTGCTACAATTTATGTTGCATTAGATATGTACGTATGCATTATACTAAATGTTGCAATAATACGTGTGTACACATGTGTCAAACAACAATCCAAACAACCAAGCAATAAACTTTCAGTCACGTGAAACTTCAAAATTGACTTCATTTTTCGTTCCGAGCAAACTTGCAGGTAAAAATACCAATTAAATTCATAACTTTCGCAAAAGTAAAGTTAATTCAGATATTTTTTCGTTGAAATGTTGCAATAATACGTGTGTACACATGTGTCAAACAACAGTCCAAACAACCAAGCAATAAACTTTCAGTCACGTGAAACTTCAAAATTGACTTCATTTTTCGTTCCGAGCAAACTTACAGGTAAAAATATCAATTAAATTCATAACTTTCGCAAAAGTAAAGATAATTTTGATATTTTTTCGTTGAAATGTTGCAATAATACGTGTGTACACATGTGTCAAACAACAGTCCAAACAACCCAGCAATAAACTTTCAGTCACGTGAAAACTTCAAAGTTGACTTCATTTTTCGTTCCGAGCAAACTTGCAGGTAAAAATACCAACTAAATTCATAACTTTCGCAAAAGTAAAGATAATTTTGATATTTTTTCGTTGAAATGTTGCAATAATACGTGTGTACACATGTGTCAAACAACAGTCCAAGCAACCCAGCAATAAACTTTCAGTCACGTGAAAACTTCAAAATTGACTTCATTTTTCGTTCCGAGCAAACTTGCAGGTAAAAATACCAATTAAATTCATAACTTTCGCAAAAGTAAAGTTAATTTTGATATTTTTTCGTTGAAATGTTGCAATAATACGTGTGTACACATGTGTCAAACAACAATCCAAACAACCCAGCAATAAACTTTCAGTCACGTGAAAACTTCAAAATTGACTTCATTTTTCGTTCCGAGCAAACTTGCAGGTAAAAATACCAATTAAATTCATAACTTTCGCAAAAGTAAAGATAATTTTGATATTTTTTCGTTGAAATGTTGCAATAATACGTGTGTACACATGTGTCAAACAACAATCCAAACAACCCAGCAATAAACTTTCAGTCACGTGAAAACTTCAAAATTGACTTCATTTTTCGTTCCGAGCAAACTTGCAGGTAAAAATACCAACTAAATTCATAACTTTCGCAAAAGTAAAGATAATTTTGATATTTTTTCGTTGAAATGTTGCAATAATACGTGTGTACACATGTGTCAAACAACAATCCAAACAACCCAGCAATAAACTTTCAGTCACGTGAAAACTTCAAAATTGACTTCATTTTTCGTTCCGAGCAAACTTGCAGGTAAAAATACCAATTAAATTCAAAAGTAAAATTCAAAGTAAAGTTAATTCAGATATTTTTTCGTTGAAATGTTGCAATAATACGTGTGTACACATGTGTCAAACAACAAACCAAACAACCAAGCAATAAACTTTCAGTCACGTGAAAACTTCAAAATTACTTCATTTTTCGTTCCGAGCAAACTTGCAGGTAAAAATACCAATTAAAATCATAACTTTCGCAAATGCAAAGATAATTCAGATATTTTTTCGCTGACATGTTGCAATAATATGCGTGTACACATGTGTCAAACAACAAACCAAACAATCAAGCAACAAACTTTCAGTCATATGAAAACTTCAAAACTGACTTCATTTTTCGTTCCGAGCAAACTTGCAGGTAAAAATACAATTAAATTCATAACTTTCGCAAAAGTTAAGATAATTTAGATATTTTTTCGTTGAAATGTTGCAATAATACGTGTGTACACATGTGTCAAACAACAAACCAAACAACCAAGCAATAAACTTTCAGTCACGTGAAAACTTCAAAATTACTTCATTTTTCGTTCCGAGCAAACTTGCAGGTAAAAATACCAATTAAACTCATAACTTTCGCAAATGTAAAGATAATTCAGATATTTTTTCGTTGAAATGTTGCAATAATACATTTGTATACATGTGTCAAACAACAAGCCAAACAACCAAGCAATAAACTTTCAGTCACGTGAAAACTTCAAAATTACTTCATTTTTCGTTCCGAGCAAACTTGCTGGTAAAAATACCAATTAAATTCATAACTTTCGCAAATGTAAAGATAATTCAGATATTTTTACGTTGAAATGTTGCAATAATACATTTGTATACATGTGTCAAACAACAAACCAAACAACCAAGCAATAAACTTTCAGTCACGTGAAAACTTCAAAATTACTTCATTTTTCGTTCCGAGCAAACTTGCAGGTAAAAATACCAATTAAAATCATAACTTTCGCAAATGCAAAGATAATTCAGATATTTTTTCGCTGACATGTTGCAATAATATGCGTGTACACATGTGTCAAACAACAAACCAAACAATCAAGCAATAAACTTTCAGTCACGTGAAAACTTCAAAATTACTTCATTTTTCGTTCCGAGCAAACTTGCAGGTAAAAATACCAATTAAATTCATAACTTTCGCAAAAGTAAAGTTAATTTTGATATTTTTTCGTTGAAATGTTGCAATAATACGTGTGTACACATGTGTCAAACAACAATCCAAACAACCCAGCAATAAACTTTCAGTCACGTGAAAACTTCAAAATTGACTTCATTTTTCGTTCCGAGCAAACTTGCAGGTAAAAATACCAATTAAATTCATAACTTTCGCAAAAGTAAAGTTAATTCAGATATTTTTTCGTTGAAATGTTGCAATAATACGTGTGTACACATGTGTCAAACAACAATCCAAACAACCCAGCAATAAACTTTCAGTCACGTGAAAACTTCAAAATTGACTTCATTTTTCGTTCCGAGCAAACTTGCAGGTAAAAATACCAATTAAATTCATAACTTTCGCAAAAGTAAAGTTAATTCAGATATTTTTTCATTGAAATGTTGCAATAATACGTGTGTACACATGTGTCAAACTGCAGTCCAAACAACCAAGCAATAAACTTTCAGTCACGTGAAACTTCAAAATTGACTTCATTTTTCGTTCCGAGCAAAACAGAGAAAACACTTACGTTTCGAAGGAACAAAATAGGTAGCAAAAGACTAAATACTCGATAATGCTGATAAAGCTAATGAAAATAACCTGTAACACATAATCATAAATGTTGAAAGCAAATATGTTACGTGATGTGCATTCCTTTTGTTTAGTTGAGTTAACGACGGAGAGAGAGAGACAAGAAGAGTTCCATTGGAGAAGCGGAATACGATATTACACTCATTACGCAACGGTACGTGTTGGTGTTTTACTTAAACTTGAATACATACATAACTTTTCCTTAATATATTTGAGCTTACTTAATATAGAACTGTTGATGGAACTAATGATAACTAACTGTTGATGTGTTTCTAAACGCATCGTAAATAAAGTAGAAAAGAAATGTTAATTATTGAAAGTATTGTATTTATGTTTTAGATATTCAAAAGATGGCGACAGGAATTGTTCAAAATGGAGAAGGCGTTGCTCAAAATGGTGAGTAGCTATTGTGTTGTAGTAAAATGTATTGGTGACTTGCTGCGTGTTTCCGATTCCACCAACTGCAACCACATGTCAATGACGGGACTTATTTGATTTCAGGTACTCGCCAATTGGTCCCATACGACGACAGCGATTCTGAGGAGTCCTCTCACAAATGCTTGATCTGCCAGAAAGAATTCACGTTGCGACACAACCTGAACAGACACCTGAAAAAGCAACACGGAGTCGCACCGAATAGGAAGCCAAGACAGGTGCAATATAGATGCACTGTGTGCCACCAGACCTTTAAGCAACTAAAAAGCTTGAGTCGTCACAAACAAGATCCAAGCGGAAGTTGTAAGTTCGCAGGCATTTTCTCGATATGTGGTGGTGGGTTCGGATTCTTGCCCAGTGTTTAGCGTAGATATCATCATGGTTGGGCGGTTCGAGGGGATCTTCAGGAAGTGATTCATCAATTTTAACATCCTGTGGAGTTGATTCTTCTGGCGGCGGTTGTTCGGATGTTTTCGGCTCTTCGGTTGGTGTCGGAGTTGAAGTTTCTTCTGTCGGTGGCTGTTGGGTTGTTGGTACGCTGTGCTTTCGGCCGATGTGACTGATTAGATGGGATTTTCTGAGGAAGGTTCTCCCACATTGATTGCATTTGTAGGATCCTGACTGGCCATGTTGTTCTTTCTTGTGTCTGTTTAGATTTCTCAACATCGTGAATGTCTGATAACATTCGGAGCACATGTGATTATTCGTCTTGGCAAATAGGGTATGATAGTCCATTCGATGCTTCTTTCGTAGGTGCCTCTGGAGGTTGTTTCGCAGTGTGAATTGTTGCTGGCACACTGGGCATACAGGCTGGTTACTTTCTAAAATTAAAATAGGTTAGATTAGTCACAAATTTTCTATCATTCCATCCAAATACATTACATTCAATACGTTCACAGCACTTTTGCATTTAACATAAAAGCAAACATACCAGTTGCGCCTTGTGTTGACATCTTGACTGGATCTCTGGTATATTTCACTTACAAATTCATGCCAACAAGTTGGTAGATCAATCAATTTTGCTTCATAAACAGTATAGGTTTCATAAAGTGGGATCAAAAGTATCACCCAAAAATCAGGAGCAAAAGTGTCACCCAAAGTAAGGATTAAAATAGTCACCCAAAAGTTTGAATCATCACAGATATTTCCGTTACATTATCAGAAGACTAAAAAAGTCATTCAATAATAAGATCAAAATAGTCACCCAAAAATAGGGATTCAAAATAGTCACCCAAAAGTGGGATTCAAAACAGTCACCCAATAGCTCCCCAATCTGGGATTAAAATCGTCTCCCAAAGTGTGCTCAATTGAACTCTCTATTACTACTGGGAATGAATGTGAACTGTCAGCTGCGGTGTCGAATTCTGAAACGAGGTACTGGTCCTCCTCGGGTTGGGTCTAAATGCGGCTGTTGCGTTTTTCGCAAGGCCGAAAGCTCAAGCGGTGGATTTCAACTAAATGACAGCAAATATAAAGAATCCATATGAAATGAAATCAACATGAAAGCTGGCGCCAACCAAGAAGGTGCCCAAAATGCAACCATGGATATAATTAATTCACTGAACTTGAATCCCAACTTGAATGGTATGAATGAAAGACCTCCCTCAGCTTAGCAGCCCCAGTTTTTTGAGTCAAGACTAACCCAATTGAGGCAGTTAGTCAATGCTAAGGATTAAATGAGACACTGTTTATTTTAATTGAGACAGCGATTATTATTTCTCAATGTTTAGAATATTTGTGGGACTGCTAAGTAGAGGTATACAGTCCCCCTTTTGCATCGCGTCTTTAAACTTAACCAGTTTTTTCGGCGTAAATGAGACACACCGTGATTTGCTTACATATCGCGGAATTTTTTCAATATTTTGGAAACACACAACAATTTTGTTTTTGAACGGCAATTATTTTATAGCTAAGCTTTAGCTTATCCAATAGTGGATTGGAGGAGGGCTCTAGAATACATAGGTGTAATTGGGGAGAGGGTGGGCGGTACCATACATGTGCTTGGGGGGTTTGTGGGGGACCTGAAACTCACCCCCCACCAGAGAGATCCCTTACCCCCCCAGAATCCGGATTTTTCCGTTTTTTTTGGCAAAAAACCTGAAAAGTCCGGTTTTCCGGCGGCCGCCGGTTCACCCCTTCCAGAACGTCCCCTCCTGCACATGTCTGGGGGCTACCCCCAACACCAGCCATTTTTCAAACCACCAGAAACCTTTGGGAGCCCAAGGGACCCCCAAATGTCCAAAAATCGTGTATTTCTGGGGAAAATTTAGCAAATTTTTTCAAAAATAACCGAATTTTTGGCTTTACAGTCATAGGTGTACCAGGCTACAGTTTACCCCATGTGAGACCCCCACGAGAGGCACAGGTGTACCATCTGTTTGGGTTGGGGGGGGGGGGGGTAGAAGGTCCAAATTTGGCTCGGGGGACTCCACCAAAATCCGAAATTTGGGGGGCGGGACCCCCTAAACTGTTCCCATGATTTTTTAGCTAAAACTGCTCCTTTTCCGATATACGGTACATTAAACGTATTCAAAAGATTCTGTCAATAGTTTTCGTCTGCGAAAATAGGGTTGAAAATTGACAAATTTGTGCTAAAATATGCCTAAATTAGCCCAGAGCGGTTTATAATTGCGTATATTACCGTATATTGCTATAAATAACTTTCTTCAGCTGTTTATAGCTGATTTATAGCCATTTTTTGTATTTTTTCAAAAATTTTCAGAAGTTGCGAACAAATTTTTGAACAATTTTGCATTTTTTACTTAGTTTGGACCCAATTTCAGGGAGAAGGGGGTTTGAGCTCGGCTTGGGGGGAGTACTTGAGGTCGGGTGGGGGGAGGGGGGTCTGGCCTCCCGTGAGGGGGCGGGGTCTCAGGGGCAAACTGTAGCCTGGTACCAGGGATGGAAACTGGGTCATGGGTCACTGGGTCATGGGTCGTTTGGGTCGCTATTTTTGCATGGGTCACTGGGTCTTGGGTCACTAATTTTGGAAAACCTTTCTCGTCAGTGTGGGTCTGGGTCAAGCTTCCTATGGGTCGCTTTGGGTCTGGGTCAGCAATTTTAGTGGGTCATTTTGGGTCTGGGTCACAGGGGTCTTGCCAAATCTTTAAAGTTTCAATTTTCGCGGTGGAAATTTAGCTAGTTGTAAAGGTAAACCCATCATCTCTGAAAAATTTTCGCGCCGTCGGCGCGATCACTAACTAATTAGTTAAATTTACTAGTCATTTCGCAGAAATCACTAGAGTTAAGTGTGATTTACTCTGCCATTCTATATGAGCACGTATACAAAGGTGGACACATTTCGGTCGATTTTAAAAGTTTACAGCTTTCTTATCAATAAAAATAATAAAAAAGCTTGTCTGGGGTTGTGCATATTTAGTAATTCCAAATTGAAAACCGCCGGCCCATGTTTAGCTGTTTTTTTGTAAGAAAAACAAACAATTGATCAAGTTTCACAAAATGAGTGGAATGTACTTATTCTTGCATTTTTCCAAAAATTAAGAAAGTTAAAAACACTGCACAATAAGACAATCTCGGTTAGGGTCAGTCTGTGCAACGTTATTCTATTGGGTCATTTGGGTCTGGGTCACAAAAATTCTTGGGTCAGTTGGGTCTGGGTCACGAAACCGTTTGGGTCACTTGGGTCTGGGTCACTAAATTTTAAAATTTTATGGGTCACCTTGGGTCTGGGTCAATTTTGCGTTTGGGTCAAGTGGGTCATGGGTCATAAAAGGTGACCCAGTTTCCATCCCTGCCTGGTACACCTATGACGAGAAGACCAGAACCCCCTCTCCCCATACCCGACCTTGACTACTCCCCCCCCCCCTCAAGGCTAGCTCAGACTCAGACCTGGGTTTTTTGCGTCCAGATGTGCGTCTGGACGCAAAGTTTGTTATCTGGACGCAATGAAATTTTAACGGGACGCAAGCTAGATGCAACATTATTTCGGGAGAAAATTCACTTTTATATGAGTGAAAACTTTAAATGTTTCCAGTACCAATTTTTCCGTATTTTCCAAAAAACTTTTCACTTTTGTTAGAGTAAAAAAATGCCAATGTGCAAGGTCATGCCTCAATGATACTCAATGTTATTTGTTAAGTTGTTGTCCACCTGCATCTATATCAGATCTTTTCGAACTCGTAAATTTCACTTCAATAAATATATTTGATACTGACTTATTAAAAATTCAAAAATTTACAGATGCAATTAACATAAAAAATCCATTAGCGGTAGGAGCTTCAGTTAGAATAGATGTAACACTTGCCAAATTAATCTTTTTAAACGTTTCGATGACGGATTTAATCCGTAATTTCAAAAAATCTCCAACTTCTTGGTGGCTCCGCCCCCCAGTCCTCCCGGTACTCATTTGCTATGTTATCATCAAGGATCTCAGAGTTTAAGAAACCGTATGTATGTTTTAATATTTACCCCCTACCTTCACAATGATATTCCTAAATATTTCATATATTTTTAATACTTTTGTTAAATATCAGCAACTTCGACAGCTTGAAATCAGTGCAATAAATCATTCTCAACGTCCGGGGATGTGGCGCAGTGGTAGTGCGTTCTACTTCTTAAACCAAAGCTCGGCGGTTCGATCCCCGCCCTGGACACTTTTCTTCACATCTTTCAGATCCTGATTTCAACCTTTCACATTTGGCGACCGTGCCGTGTCCTTACCGCTCTGAGGAGATGAAGTCGTTTAAGATGCCTTTGAATGGTGGAATTGCAGGTCCTTGAGATAATTGGTTTGGTATATGGTGGTCCTCGTGGTGCTAAGTGTTAATATGGTAGTTATTGGTTCTTGTGTGATTTGATATACAGGCTCCCGGCTTTGAAGAAGAAAGAAGTAATATGGCCTCGGGTTAGAAGGCAGCCGGGGAGCCGCCCTTAGACCACACTGGTGCTTTGATTTGAGGACCCGACCTGCAATTCCTGGAAATTCGAGGCCGAATTTCAATTAGCAAGGGGAGTGTTAAATATCAGCAACTTCGACAGCTTGAAATCAGTGCAATAAATCATTCTCAACGTCCGGGGATGTGGCGCAGTGGTAGAGCGTTCTACTTCTTAAACCAAAGCTCGGCGGTTCGATCCCCGCCCTGGACACTTTTCTTCACATCTTTCAGATCCTGATTTCAACCTTTCACACTTTAATTAGTTTAATAACTAACATTGAAGTATCGGAATACTGTGTGTCAATAATAACGAAAATTACTCAAGGCATTCGCTAGATGCAACAGATGACAAATAAAATTTTTTTGAACATTTCCACTAAGGATTATTTTGTAATTTCAAAAAATTCTTCAACCACCCCCCGCCATTTTGGACGCATCTGTAGGAAATCTTGTAATTGTGCATTACAGTTAAGCAGGGTCTACTTTCTAAATAGTCTAAATAGCGTTACACTACCGGACTTATCGAAGTTTTCATAAATAAAGCAATTTTTTGCACTAAAAGCACGCTAAAACAAGAATTCTGCCTGGACGCAAAATTTCTTAACGGGACGCAACTTAAATTTAGCGGGACGCAAGGTTTACGCAAATCCGAAAACCAAAAAACCCTGTCAGACCCCCCTATCCCCTAAAAGAGGTCCCCAGACCGCCCCAGACGCTGGTTTCAATCATTTTAAGTTGGTGATTCCTTTTGGGCACATATTGTTATTTGGCGGCGTAAATCAAGATGAAATTTGTTGAAACTTTGCGAAATAAGTTCTTTTTGAGTTCTAACACCCTCCGCGCAATCCCGATTCAAAAATTCGAGATTTCCGGTCGGAGTGGTTTTTCCCAATTTCTGAATGTTTGCGGCAGCTATACAGTTATGAATATATTCATTCGAAAGATCTCATTGAGCTTTACATTTTTGCTTTTTAAAGCAGGTTTCTAGCTTTTCTCTACCGTGAGATATGGCCGATATTCTTGTTTTGGCGTCGAAAACTTGTCATTTTTGCATAAATCAAATAATCCAACATTTCTCGAATCTGAAGGTCTCACAGGGACAAATTATCCGACGCATGATCGTCTTCCAACTGCTATTCTGTAGGCTGCTATCATAAAAATGTGTAATGAAATTACTGTTTCTGTTACTGTAATTGTTGTTTTATTCAGTAAAAAAGGCATTTCGCGTTCTTACAGCCTCACCTAGCAACTAGGAATAGGTTATTAATAGGTTAGTATAAGGTGGCCTTAGTAAGGAATGATCTTGGCCCTACCCGGAAATCTGCCAAAAAGGCTAATCTAGTGAGTTAATAAGTGTTTCTGCTGAAGATCTCATGGCCAGTCCAGTAATCTATCCCAGGTAATTGTATAAAGGATCAAGCTTTATTGTCTACTGTCAATTGTAACCTATACCTGCTTTGCCTGTCTGTCAGAACTGCCAGAATTGCCTTAAAAACTACAATAATCTGGTCAATTATCAGGGCTTAATTAGGGTGTCTTAACTATGTTCCTGCGGCCGTATTGAGGCCCTCGAACTATACTAATTAGGGATCTTAATAAGTGTTAGAATTGTTTAAAACATGTATAATTACCTAGTTTACCTCAACTCTTAGTGCAAGGATTCGAACCTTTGACCTTTTGCCTTTTTGTACGTGTGTGGGGCGGCCGTATTGAGGCCTCCCACATCTGAATAAACCCCTATTACGTCAGTCTTGCGCAAGGGTGGTCGTATTTGAGACCCCCTTTAATTCCCCTGCCTTTGTCACCCTCCTGTCAGCGTTGTGTAATTGCCAATCTTGGCATAAATCCCCTTAAATAGCAAGAAAACACATTATTGTCTACCTTACTAGTACAATTACACAACAAACAAGCACATTTACACAATAACACAGTTTGTTCTTCTTTAATTCCTGAAACAACAAAAAGTACAAGTTAAAGTACACATTTTAAATCCTACGTTTTACTTTTAATTCCATTCTTTAGGGAGTTATTTAACTCCTCCCATTTCTCTTTCCCTTTTACGGGTCGGCCTTTTATCTTTGACCGCCCGTCCGTTTGTCTGGAGAGCGTGGAAAGCTCCCAGACCTTACGTGAACGAATGCCATTCATGGTCACATAGTCACATGGTCACTAAGTCACATAATAGTGACCTTATAAGGGTCACCGCTGATCTCCCACCCTTAAAAGGCTGGATACAGCCTCTGCACTACTCAGTACAAATATAGGTAAACAATAATACATACATATATACAATTATATACAACAATAATAGATACTTAGGTACTTAAGTTGCTAGTAATAGATAATTGTTAGTAATACTAGGTAGGTTAATATCTTTTAGTTTTAACTTAGGTACCTACTATTCTTACGTAATTTGTTTTTCATTTTCTCTTTCCTTTGGGTCCTTGATGGACCAAACAGGTGAGGTCCCTTTGCTTTCTACTAAGCAAAGGGAACCCTTTGTGTTGGCCGCTGGAGGACCAAGTTTCTAGAAATATTGGAGCTTCTGTTTACTCCAAATTTATGGGCCCCAGCAGAGACCCCTAAAACTTGATACTTAAAATCCGGCCTTTGGCCTCCTTTCTGTCTGAGTTAGGGGTCATCTGTTCCCATTAATTTGGGGGTCCTCCAGCCGCCAGACGCGCCTGTGGGCTACCGTAGGTCACGACTCGGTAGCCCAATAGCAAAAGCGTGATCATCCAAAACAACCAATGAGAGGTCAGCAAGCTTAAGGCCAGCCCCCCGACGGGGTCTCGACTGCAACTAGCAGTTTGCAGTCAGTGCTTGGCTGGCAGTCGGGGAGAGAGGTCGGTCTCTCTCCCCTAATAACTTAGCTTATTATTATTAGCCCCCTTATAGTCCGTATGTACCCGGGAGAGGTGTGTCTTGCGCCAATTATACAGAGGCCTGGACTATAGCACCTCTCCCCTTCCCCCCATTTCCCCGTAGGGTATTTCTTTTAGGTTCTGCCAGCCAGGCACTCACGATCTGGCGGCCCCCGTGAGCGCCTATGTCTTCGGACGGCTCACGGGGAGCACTGCTTTGACCTGGGGACCTTTATGCCTGAAAGGCGGTCCCCAGGTCCCTTCACTCTCACGATTTACCCGGGGTCTTCGGACCCCGGAAGACCAATTTTTGCAGTAGCTTTCGGGCCCAGCGCCCATCATTTTTGTATTGTTGTAAATGTGAGGGTGTGGGCCTTTCGCCCCACCCTCTGGGGTATTTTAGCAGGAGCTTTCGTATTTTTCCTAATTGGTTTGCGAGCAGTCGAACCTCGCAAACCACATCAAAAGGCTTGAAAATCACCATTCTCTCCGTTTTTGTTCTTTTCCCCAAAAGGCCCTTTTGGCCCAATCCACAAATAAAAACTCTTGTGGGTTTATTTTTTAGTCAAAACCCACTCTAAAATCACTAATTTATGCCTCCTTAAACTTTCAGTTTTCACAACAAAATCCAGACAAAATCCAGTCTTCACCTCAAAATCAACGTAAATTTGGGTAGTCAGTTTTAGGGGAGGACCCTCACCTACCCGCCTTGAGGAAGGGGAGTTAGGCCATTCCCCGGGAGTAGGCCTTTCAGGGTAGGACCCCCCTTTCACCCCACAGCCGGCAACCAGAGTTGCCGGCCATATTTTCACCGCATTGTCGAAAGCCACTGTTATAACCTTGTACTGTTTTTAATAATTGCCGGGTAAAAACCTGGGGTTTCCTAAAACATTTTAAAAGCTGAAAACTCAACCTTTCAAATACCGTTCAATCTATTAATTATCAAGACGTTAACTGGGGAATACCGGCTTCCCCTTAATTAAAGCTGTCCTTACCATATTTTCTGTAATAATTGCTATAACAGCAATTATTGTCCCCATTGGCTTTTGCACACGCACAAATACAAAACAAAGCTAAAACACACTGATGATCACGTGGGAATGGCCATTTCTGGGCCATTCCCGAAATATAATGCACTTCCACGCGTTCGTAGCTAGTTATGAGAATTAGTTAGGCTAGTAATCTGGGAATTAGCCCCATTTTGGTACTGTTATGACTGTAATTTGTATTGTGTTGCATAAATGCGGCTCCTCACGTAACCTCCTCCAGTTGAGGTTGTGAGTGCAGCCAAGTATGCGTGAAGTGTGAATGTTGCGTAACTGTGTTTGAATAATCGTGTGAATGACTGTGACTGCGTGACTGAAACTGTGTGCGTGAAATAGTATAGTTACGACTGTCTGTGTGTGTATGTGTGCCTACTGTCTAAATGAGCGTGTGAAAGTAGTGCGCTAGTGTGTGTGAATCTGTATGAATGGAATTACGCCTACGTCTGTTGTGTGTTAATAACCGTATGAATGGGACTGCTCATGTAAACCCCTCGCGGAGGTCTTGAGTATAGTCCGTAGGGAAATAGTTAGTTAAAATAATACTATTAAGCAGTAGTTAGACATAATAATTAGGGCATTATAAACAGTTAGGTTAGGTTAGGTTAGAAATAACAGTTTAGTTAGGTGTTAGTCAGCTTAGTAGTTATAGTTAGCATTAGTAACAGCGGTTAATATTGTAGTGTTCGTTAGGATTGTTAATAATTGTTAGTTGTCACTAGTATGTGAAATCCGGTTGTAAATTGACCCCCAGAGACCCGCGTAGGTCGCCTGCTTCAAGGTGCGGGTCCTCTGCCAGAAAGGGGCAATTCACCTTTGTCCAGTTAGGTTTCTAGGCCCACGTTAAGAGGGTTGGTAACCTCATTTGCATAATTGCGATAATATGTTCTAGGTACCCAATGTTAGGTTACCAACCCAGGCTAGGGTTATCATTGTCGTCCTTAAGTCTAGTTAGGCCTGTAGAGTATGAAGTAGGCCTCAGTTAGTACCAGGTAGTCTGTAGTCAGTAATAGTCGGTAATAATCGGTAGTACTTAACGTTATTCTGTTTAAGTGGCCAGATTTGGGCCTTAAGTTAGTATTAATCGTCAGTTACAACAAATAGGTTACTCCTCATACACTGGGCAATACGTAGTAACTAGATTAGGTCAGTTTAGCTGTAGTTTAGGTCTGTAGCAAATGCTGAGTAGTGCCTACGTGACTCCATGCCCGTGAGAGGCTCGGCCAGAGCCTCAATTGCATATTTAGCCAAGTAGGCCGGAACGGCCCAAGCTTGGCCCTCTTCACTCGTGTGTCCTTCAAAAACGTCAATTTTCATCCGTTTTCAACCTAAAACTATAAAATAACGCATTACACATTACACAATACACAATTCGGGTCTTGAACCCGCACGTGAAAGCCAATCGGTCCGGACAATAGTTGCTGGGGTTTTAATCCCCACCACCTCTGTTTCCAATGGGTTTTAACCCATTTGATTCAGGTAGCCGATCGACGCTTGCTCATCGCTAACTGAGTCCTCTGTTGCTGCGAAGATCGATTCTGTTTGGTACTGATCCTGCTTGAGCCAGATCAGTGTGGAATTCACGTGGAGCGGTGTCCCGTCAGTTCAGTCCAGTCCAGTCAGTCAGTAGTCATATCAGTTGTGCAGGGGATCCGGAAGTAGATCCAGTCACAGTCCAGTCCAGTCCTGTTGCCCTCCAGTGAATCTGTTCAGTTCGGAACTATCAGTCTAAGGTACTGCCAGTGTTCGAGAATTGGGTGCAGATAATCAGCGCACCGTGCAGCAGCGTCCGTTGGTCAAGCCTGAGTCACCTGTTGGGAAAACCTTTAGTGTTTAATATCTAAAAGCCTACCTTTTTGTCATCTACCTAAAAAGCTATGTTCAGTGAAAGTGGTACAGCGTACATCCTGATCCTTACCACCGGAATTGCCATCTGAAACAATTGACAATCCAGTTCAGTATCTTGTATTAACTTTGAGATAATTATCTGAGGAAGCCGATCCGACCTTTCCGACAATAACCGACACTCTCCTAGCCTGTAACTGTCATTATCCATTTCAGAGACCGGAACTCTTCTCGAAATTCAGTTATTCTGGGCAGTCAATTACACGGAGACGCCAGAGCAAAGCCAACCTCGCTCCCACCCGATTCGGATTATAAACAGTTGTTAATTAGCATAACTTGGGTGTGTGTGGTCCCCAGAGTTACTGTAAGGGACAGAGTCACAGTAGAGGCTAGCACAGAGCCTAAGAGTTGAGTTGAGAGAAAGCATATAGGATACCGGGTTAATTAACCTATACCAGCACTAGAGTGGGTATATAAACCTGAAGACTGTACTGTAACGACCCCGAAACCGGATAACCAGCCCTAACCAAGAAAGTACCAGTCAATTTAAAGCTAAAAGGCAATTCTGGCAGACAGTATCGTGTATGACTGTTGATTGTAAAACCATAACTGCAGTGAATCATTGTCTGCTGGAATTTAGTAATTCTGTGTGTCTACTTTGTAATAATAAACAATTATCCTTTTAGCTGCTTCGGCTTTCGTGTACGTTTCAGAGATCCCCAACTCTATCCGTATTGAGGTTAGAGTTGAACTGACAGTCGCCCATAGAGACTATAAATCCCGATTCCCCTGCCTAAAACGAACTCACCCCTTTAGACCCCATTTCAGGTCAGCTATTGTGCCCTGGTTGTCAGCATACCACTACAGCCGGAGCATCAATCTAAGCGAAGATCCATCTTTGCGTGCCGACCTTGACTCGTGTCTTGGATCCTGGTCAGATCTAGTCTAGTCTAGCCTAGTCTATTCAAGAAGCCCTAACCAACTACAAGCGACCCCGAACCAAACAAAAGTTTATTGGAGACACGACCCCCTCCAATACAGAGAAATCCAGTCCAGATCTGACAGAGTCCATTACAAATGTAGTTTTTGCAAAAACACGACCAATTTTTTCCAAGGATTGTGGATCATTCACCATCCAAGCTGGAGGGCTGCTACTGAACAAATGTGTTCTGCACAATTTCCAAAAAAAAATTTGTTGCCCCGATTGCGGCTTTCTAGCTAAAGTAATCGCTTGACAAATTTGGAAAAAGGCAAAATACAGGTTATGCACGCATTTCAGCTTATTTCTCTATAATGAAGAGCGATTTAACAATAAATAAAAAATCGTAGCCAGCTATTTGTTGGAGGTATCGAATGATATAGCCGATGTCTCGCGAAAAAATTTACTTGAGTCTGCAAAAATTCTGGAATATTATACTTCTTCTAAAATGTGTTAAAAATATTTTAGAAAAGCAGCATTAGTTTCGTGGCATGCATTAAAAAGAGAAAATGTCAAGCTACATTTTGATATAAAAATGGCTTCTTACTCGAAGTAATGAATGAGTAATAATGGTGCAAACTTTATGTGACCATAGGGAATCATTTTAAGCGCTGGCTAGATTCCCTATTTTGCACCAAAAAGCTGGTTTCAATCATTTTAGGCGCTAACTAGATTTGCTATTCTACTCCAAAAATCTGGTTATAATCATTTTAGGCGCTGATTAGATTGCATATTCTGCACCAAGAAGCTAGTTTCAATCATTTTAGGCGCTGGCTAGACATCAACTGCATAAATCTATCGGCATTTTTACGCTTTAGCCATTTCCCCCTATTCTTCCCTTTAGCAATGACCGTTAGGGCATTTTTGTTACTAGTGAAATTTGGCCAAAAAATGGTCGTTGAAAAAACTTAAACTCGCTCTAAAATCGTTTAAGCACTCCTAAAACGATAAAACAGGTTTGTTTGGACGACAAAAGCGTTAAAATACAGAAAGTTTGCGTTTTAATGGTGTTTACAATTAACATTTTTAAGAACAACAGAGTAAATGCTAAAACAAAGGTAACATACCCATAGATTTGAGCAATCTATAATCACAAGAATCCATTGGCGTGATAATAGGTGAAGCTAACGCTCATCCAGTAAGTCATGTACGTTTGTTTTTTGAAAATGCTTAATTACTTAATGCTAAGCAGTTCCAAGCTAACATACATGAAATTAAATAAATCGCAATTAACTGCAATGAACTGCACGTCGGCCCCCAAACGAATATCTGCATATCTGCAAAACGCAAGAGGGATCAAATGCGAAGATTGTCTGTTATGTTACTGGTTGCTTGGTAAGAGAGACAACACTTGTCTCCTACGATCGGGGGGTCTAGGTGTAAGGCGGAATGGGTAGCCTTACCCCGGTAATTTTGTCACTTTCTCAACGAAATTCTGTGGGCGGTATACGTTTTTAAAATTGGTCAAAAAATCGAATGTTTTAGGCATTTTTGACTCAATAGTTATCTTATTTTGGACCCGAAAATCTGGGGAGGTCAAAAATTTGTCGTTTGGGGGGTACTACTCTCACCCGCCCTACCACATCAATCGTTTGTTGATTTTTGGAATGGGGGAGATCCCTGTACATTTCCAAGAAGATTTAAATTCACGATTTTCTACACTTTTTGGCCAAAAGTGTTGGGGTACCGTAATCTAAAATGCCAATGGGCTTAGATTTATATTTGTCGGTTTTGTGGGGATGCGGGGAACTCGGGAGAGGTCTCTACCATCATTTTTGGCCGAAAAGTGGAAAAATGGCAAAAACTGGAATTTAGAATTAAATTAAATTAAACTTAGAGGTTTAGGGCTATTTTCGGCGACGCCCCCTCCCTTCGTCGGAAACCCCTTCCCTCAGATTTTTTGCCCTGCCGCCACACCTATGCCTTTCAAAGATGTGGCAGGGGATAAACGTGGGGTGGTGGTTTGAATAAAAGGGAGGGGAGTCTGGCAAATAAAGGAGGGGGTCTGAAAAATTCGATTTCGGTTGATGGGTAAGAAAAATTTTCGAAAAAACGTTCGTTAAAAAAGTTTCGTAAAAAACTGAAAACGTTTCTCAAATTGTCAGCGATCTTTTAGGTAATTAAGCGAATTTCAGCAATTTTTCACTACTTTTTGGTATTTTTGTGAAAAATTTCGAATTTGTGGATACAAATTTTCAAACATTCAAGTAGGGGTTGGACAATTTCAAGGGAAGGGGGTCCGGGTCGACCCAAGGCCGATTTGGAGAGGGGTTGGAAACAAGGTTTTGGGGGAGGGTCAGCGAGCGACCCCTCCATTCCCCAAACACGCATCTCACATGCTGGTGGCGCCGCAGGCACAACGTTTGTTTTGTTATTTAAAGCAAACTCTCATAAAGTAAATTGGGAAGAGAATAGAGACTCCCCGTCCACTAATGGTTAAGCCAAAATCTAGCTACAAGCAATGACCATCCATAATCAACAAAAATGTTGAGTTATTTCCACAATATCTAAGAAATCCTGCAATATATAGGTTAATCAGTGTGTGTCTTATTTGTTACAATTTACGCCGAAAACACTGGTAAAGTTTAAAGGCGTGACTCAAAAATTTGACTGTATACCTCAACTTAGCAGTCCCACTAATGTTTTAAACATTGTGAATCAATAATCGTTGTCTCAATTAAATCAAGCAGTGTCTCATTTAATCCTTAGCATAAACAAACTCTCAACTGGTTTTAGTCTTTACTCAAAAAGTGGGGCTGCTAAGTTGAGGGAGGTTAACGAAAGACCATAAATTTGAAGTTGCAGTAGTTGTGCATTAAATCTGTTCGTTTCTAACCATAATGTCCCGGAACCTAATGTTGGCTTTTGCAATTTTTGACAGCTTGGGTCGCTTAAGGTGCTGGTTTCCTTTTGTGCAGTGCTTTTGTGATGATTTTTTGAAACGCTATAACTTTCGCAATTTTGGGAGTTGCAAAGAGCTTTATACATCGTTTTAAAGCTTATTATCTGGACATTACCATGAGCTTACAGAACTGGCAAAATTAGCAAAAAAATAGCAGAAATTTTCTGACAAGCTGACATCTAACAGGATGAATATAGACCAAAAGTTTTTGAACATCGATTTCTCAAAACTGAAGAATCGGCCAAAAGTTCTTTTTGTGCCATGATATGAAGGACATATGGGCCGAGGGATGTTTTTTTGGCTTTGGCTCAGCAGGTCTTAACGGTCGAGAAAATCGGCCAAATGCACAGTTACACGAAATTTCTTAACTTCGCATTGAGTTTTCTTGCTACTCAATATGTTTTAGCCCAAACCAAGAAAAACGTCCCTCCGCAGAAGTGCGAATTTCGATTCTGCCGAAAATCTCCGGAATCCGTCGAGTAGTTTAAGTTTTTGAGAAATCGATGTTCGAAACAAAATTATCGCAGTTTTGCCAAAATGGTTTTTTGGCCACATCTCTAGCTGAAAGCAATAAAGTCCGGCTAATAGGCATTCATAAAATGTGCATTTGGACGATGTATCGATTGAGTATAACTAAGCCAATTTTGTCCTAAGCATGTGGCGGTAATTTTGAAAAAACTGAATTCCTCAAAAATGGCCATTTTTTGACCCTAAAAACAGTTTTTTGCTTATACTGACTTAACCACTGGAAATAGCTCAAAGGTTGTAAGAGCAAAAATGTTCATTTTCGAGGCCTCTTTCCAGCCATACCAACCAATCCCGTGTCTTGTCTACCTACTGGGAGCTTAAGGGGGGGGCTACTAAAATCGACTTGCCCCGACTTTGTTCGATTGGTCTACTTTTAGGCGAGGATATAGAGCATGGGTGTGGTCAAAAAAATATCGGGTACTGAGATCGTAGCTGCCTTCCAGCCATGTGCAGCCATCGCTTTTATGTGCCCGACCCCCCATTTTTCACAACTACCAACATAATTAATTAAAAATTTCTACTGACTGCTACGCCCAAACTTCAAAGCTGCCATACGCCAATATGATTTGGCACATATGTCCCTACCTGCAGAAAAATGCTAGATGTCTGTATCTTATCTGCATCTAAGGGAATTACTCTTCAAAGTTGAAGTTTCGGCAAAAATTTAAAAAAATTTGGCTAACGAAAGGAAAATTTTATTACTGGTGCGAGCTATAAGGCTGCAATTTGGCATAAAAGGAGGCCCTATAGGAGTACTCATTTGTGCCAAATGGCAAGAAATTCTGCCGCGTGAAAAATTTTTATGTCAACTTTAATCTTAAAAAATTGCCGAAACCGCCAGTTTCAGTATGTCGGATCCTGTGTAGAGGCTTTCTGCAGCCATAGAAGTCGCAAACCTTCACTAATCGAGCTGAAATCTTTTGTGGGTGTGTTTTCGACCTCGCTGAGTTCAAATATCTCAAAAAATTTTAATTTTAAAAATTTGATTTTTTCGATTTCTGGGGTACCATTGTCCAAAAAAGGCGTTTTTGGCAATTTTTGAAGATTAAAGATGGCATAAAAATTTTTTCACGCGGCAGAATTTCTTGCCATTTGGCACAAATGAGTACTACCATAGGGCCTCCTTTTATGCCAAATTACAGCCTTATAGCTCGCACCAGTAATAAAATTTTCCTTTCGTTAGCCAAAAATTTTTAAATTTTTGCCGAAACTTCAACTTTGAAGAGTGATTCCCTTAGATGCAGATAAGATACAGACATCTAGTATTTTTCTGCAGGTAGGGACATATGTGCCAAATCATATTGGCGAATGGCAGCTTTGAAGCTTGGGCGTAGCAGTCAGTAGAAATTTTTAGTTAATTATGTTGGTAGTTGTGAAAAATGGGGGGTCGGGCACATAAACGCGCCGGCTGCACATGGCTGGAAGGCAGCTAAGATCTCAGTACCCGATATTTTTTTGACCCCACCCATCCTCTATATCCTCGCCAAAAAGTAGGCCAATCGGACAAAGTCGGGGCAAACCTTTAGTAGCCCCCCCCCCCCCTTAAGGCCAAAAACCAAAACTTTCTTATCTTTTGGCCTAAGAATAAGGGACTGGTCCTAAAATGTTAAAGAGCACGGAAATAGGTTATTTCGTGAGTTTTAGCCCTTTGCGTAAAGGATTAAAGCCGTAGGAGTAAAAAATACCCGAAAGGAAACCAGCACCTTAAGAAGTAATGCAATATTTGATTTCTGCAAAAATGACGACTTTCGGAGGCAAAATTTCATGATAGAGCAAAGCTAGAAAATTGCTTCAAAACGCAAACGTTTAATTTAATGTTGATACATAGAGTATGGCGACTGTCAGTATCGGCTTTGTTGCTACAAACGTCTGAATTATTTTTGATCGATACTGTTAATACGATCGATACGAAGCAATCGTAGTATAGTAAGGAAGTAGTAATAATAGTAATCTATAGTAAGGAAACAGCAGTTTCTTCTGATTTAGAACACAAAACATAGCGGCGAATAACAAAGTTACAGAAAAATTCAGTATTCTTCGTGTTCAATGCATTATAGAAGTTCAGTAGTAGTGGAGAAGAGAAACCAGTAAAAATGAGTGGAAAATCCAGTATTTTGGTGCTCTGAGTATTTCAGCAGTCCAGCAGAGATTACTAGAGAATTCAGTAAAAATTACTGGAAAATCCTGTATCTTCATCCCCCAAATATTTTGGGGAGGGGGTCCAGTATATAATACTGGATTGTCTTGTTAAAACTACTGGACAATCCAGTGCACAAGTACTCGATACGCTGATGCCGGAATGAGAGTATATATAGGGGGTAAGCGAATAAGTTTTCAGCGATCAGATTTTGGGCAAGTCATTTGTCCTGGTCTCTGCTTCTGTATCAACAGAAGCTAAGGGGCTGATTTTTGAGCCGTTGTGCACCTTAGGGTGTGGTGACAGCTGTGAAGGAAAGGCGGGGGATTTTTCAACGTTGTGAAAATCAACCATTATGATGGATTGAAAATCCATTGGTGGTAACTAATCTAATTGATTAGTATGCCATAAAATCTCCATCGTAAGAGGTTGAAACGCATACAGTTTAGTTCCTAGAAGATATGTGCTTACGAAAAATGTTATTCCAGGATCGAATCTTTATTTTCAGGAGGAAAACTTGAACTTTCTGCGCTTTGAGTATTGTAGAGGTTTGGTGAAAACTACTGGAGAAATTAGTAGAAATTGCTGGAAAGTCCAGTCTTTTTGGTGCTCAGACTGTATTAGGAGTCTAGTAGAAACTACTGGAAAGAGTAGTACTACTGGAAAATCCAGTATTTTTGGTTCTCAGAGTATTTAGGAGATTGGTAGAATCAACTTCTGAGTCCAGTAGAAATTACTGGAAAATCCAGTATTCTTGCCCCCCAAAAATTTTTGGGGTGTCCAGGATATAATAGGTACTAAATAGCTAGTAGAAACTAATGGAAATTCCAGTAGTTAGTATGTCAAAGCAGCAAAGAGTTCTACATAGATTATCTAATAAATTTTACTAGCTATTTCCAGTAGTTTTTAAATACTGGACTACTTTAGTAGGAAAATACGAATCGCACCGCTATGTCTTTATCGCACTGGAGCACTTTAGTAGGAAATTACTAAGATTCCAGTACTTTCTACTGGAACATTTCTAAGAGTGAACTACAATAATCTTATGTCTGCAGCAACTAATGTTCTAGCTAAGCTACATAAATTATATAAAAAGTGTACCTTCTCCAATAAAACTTTATCAAACAGGGGCTTTAGTTTTGTCCAGGAATAGCACTGAAAATCAATGTTTGTTCAAGCAAGATTTATTGCCAAATTCGGTTGCTGCCAAAATCGTTTCAACTTCTATGAACAGTTACTAATCGGTGGAATAAGGACAGTCTTTGGTAAAAATTTCCGGATAAAGCAGCCAATTCGGAACTGGCAAGAGTTGCATAAACAGCCAAAAAGTTCAACACCGAAAACTTTATAAGAAAATTTACTACCACATCAATATTTTGAAGTAATGTTGCTTCATAATCAGTTCTTGATTCCACTGGCAAATCATCGAAGCAAGGCGATCGTTTGCTTTATCAAAAATGTCCGAAAGTTGCTGTCTAATGCTTAACAGTGCTGTCTACTTACACTGAGATTAAAGCTGCCTTCCTTTCCTATGACCCGCATGCTTCGAAGACGCACATGCTTTACATAGGTGCAGAAAAGAATTGAAATCCAACAAACTTTGAGCACCCCAATTTAAGTCCACTCCCTTAAACGTGGTTTCTTTCTGCACCGGCTGTGGGAGAGCACCTGAAACGGAGAACATTCGAGTACACGGGCGGAGCTCCGTCGCGCAAAGGCAATACAATGAAGAGAAGAGCTCTGTTGGGTTACTCTTCTTATTATAAACTCTTGGTGCAATCATTTACACCGCAGTCTTGATAAAACCACTGGATTCTGGACTGATTACAGCGTGCGTGGGAAAACCGCTACGCATTAAAATCTGGAGCAGCAACCGTCATGTGCCATATTAATTTTATAAAGTTTGACTAGAATTCATAATTCAGAGGTATGAAAATCCAGTCAATTGGTTGAACTAGCAATCTATAATTTTAAAATTAAGACTGTTAAGAGGATAATCAACATTTTTCCGGCCACAATCGTCAATGCTTCAAAGCTTAACGCCCACCTCAACCGCCCAACAAAATCTTCCCGTTTACTCAACAAGTGTGTGCAGTGCAACT
Source organism: Trissonchulus latispiculum (assembly GCA_030248195.1). NCBI lineage: Eukaryota > Metazoa > Nematoda > Enoplea > Enoplida > Ironidae > Trissonchulus > Trissonchulus latispiculum. Next base: position 37,947 of record JASAND010000956.1, read on the forward strand.
GTTTCATAGTTTCAAAAAATTTCCTAGTAGTGTCTTTTAAAACTCTTCCGGTGCAAAATGGATGGGCTGGTCGTTGTTGGCATTTTCCGGAGGTCCCGAAACCGGAATCGCTTCGCTGGAGCTGAATCGAAGTAAGTGGGCCTCCCGGATCAGCTGGAGGGCGAGGTGGGGCGACTGGACTTCCAAATCCAACCAGGATTGACTTCGTAAAACGGTTAGAAAATTTTCGGCCAAGAAATCGATCAAACGTTGTCGGAGGTCGGGGGCGTCGAATTTCTGCGACATTTCCAGCAGTCGAAGTAGGGTGGAGGCGTTCAAGTGATCCTCCGCTAGACGTTCGATTAGATCAGACTTGAGATTGCTCACCAGATATTTCTGCGACAGAGCGAGCAAGGCCTCCAGAAAGTCGAGCGATTCGGAGACTTCGGAGGAAAGACGCTCCGTGTAAATCCACTTCAGAAAAGTCTCAAAGACTTCCGGAGAGCTGTCGGATATCTTGATCTGACTGGTTTTCGCCTCTGAAATACAGAAAACACATTGCTACATATTTCTCGATAGGTTTCGTTGCTGTGGTGGGAATCGTAACTACAACTCTCCGCTTACTAGATCGAGGCCCTATCAATTGACCCACCGAGGGTCACAATAAATCAAGCTAACATATGAAGCAGCTGTTCAACGCAGAAACTAATACGAAGAGTCCGTAATTCTCTTATGTTACAAGAGAAGAAGGAGGTAAGAGACTAGAGAGCTCCTCTTCATTGCATTGCATAACGGTGCTCCGACCGCAACACGCGAATGTCCCCAAAACAGGTCCCCGTTTCGTGGGGGGAGGTCGCCAAGACAGCTTAAGATTGGTTGAATCTGATTGGCCGGGCGACCCCCCCCCTCAATGGGGACCTTTGTTGGTTATCCCCCTCCCAAACCAAACTGGGAGCTATTTCAGCTCCCTCCTCCAAACGGGGACGCCTTCCATCGGCCCCATCAAAACGGGAACGTTTTATTCAAGTATTGTGGTCGGAGCATCGTTACGCAATGCAATGAATAGAAGCTCTATTTTTGTGCAAGAGTGATACCAGGAGTGTATAACAGAAGAGTAAGAAACTCATGATCTATCATGTTGAAATCATGTAAGGTATGCTCGGTGCATTAACTCGGGACCCCCCCGTAACTTCCGGGGGGGGGGTCCCACTTTGACTAATTACACCCTTTCATATAAGCGTGAGTCTGCTCGCTGATTGGTCCTTTAGCGCGTAAGGCTTACGGTAGGTAATCTATTAGTTATTTTTATTAATTATAACTTTAATTAGGTTAATGCAGTTAAAAAACTAATTCTACAACTTTGTAGCATTTTTTCTGCTCTTTTCTATGATATAAAAATTGTTAATTGTTAAAGCTATAATTAATAAAAATAACTAATAATTTCCATACCGTAAGCCTTAGGCTAATGGGCCAATCAGCGAGCAGACTCACGCTTATATGAAAGCGTGTAATTAGTGGAAAGGGGGACCCCCGCCGAAGATACGGGGGGTCCCGAGTTAATGCACCGAGCATACCTATTACCTTGTATGATTTTCAACATGATAGCTCAAGAGTTTCTTACTCATATCTATTATACAGTATACACTCTTGCCAATACCTACGTTTTCTTTCTTTTCGTTAAGTTTGCATCCCTTTAAATTGGCTGTTTATTCTAAAGTCTGACCAAAAAATGTAGAAAGCGAAATTGTTTTCTTTATATCTCAAATACGCTTCAAAACAGCTACCACAAAGTATATATTTTCTGAACCGGACTGATGATATCTTTCTTTTTGTCAAAAAATTTTTCTAAAATTTCCCGTGCGGTTTCAAAGGGCGCCGCTTTTATATGTCCAGAAAGATTGGTACATGGAACTGCCGCGAGTTTTTCAGGAAAATTTTCATTTTGTATGAAAGTACTACACATTAAATTTCAACTTTTTTGGCTGAACATTGCGTGAGTTATTCCATTTATTGGATTTTCAAAATCCTTTGATCTTTGCCGCTTTTAAGACTTTGATTGGCTACTACTCGTGACTCGCTGAGTGGAAAAATTTTTCCATTAGATTTTCAGGACCGTCTAGGCGTTACCTTTGACCTGATATATGTGGTATTTCAAATTTTGAAAGTAGATTTTTCCGAAAAATACCACTTTTTGACCCAAAATTTCGGCATAGCGATTCTAGCAAAAGTGAGTAGAAATCGCATAATCATAAAGTTCAATCTGAGATGAATTCAACAATATAAACTTTTCGTGGTTACGACTTATATTACGCCAACATTGAATTTTTAAACAATTTCCCTTATTTCAGCTGGTTTTTGACTGTCTTTGATGTTGCCGCCATGATTTCCTGAACCAGTGTCAACTACCAAAAACCAGCTGAAATAAGGGAAATTGTTTGAAAATTCATTGCTGGCGCAATATAAGTCGTAGCCACGAAAAGTTTAAATTGTTGAATTCGTCTCAGATTGAACTTAACGATTATGCTATTTTTACTCACTTTTGCTAGAATCGCTATGCCGAAATTTTGGGTCAAAAAGTGGTATTTTTCGGAAAAATCGACTTTCAAAGTTTGAAATACCACATAGATCAGGTCAAAGGTGACGCCTAGGCGGTCCTGAAAATCTAATCGAAAATTTTTCTACTCAGCGAGTCACGAGTAATAACCAGTCAAAGTCGAAAAAGCGGCAAAGATCAAAGGATTTTGAAAATCTAAAAAATTGAATAACTCACGCAATTTTCAGCCAAAAAAGTTGAAATTTAATGTGTAGTACTTTCATACAAGGTGAAAATTTTCCTGAAAAACTCGCGGCAGTTCCATGTACCAATCCTTCTGTACATATAATAGCGGCGCCCTTTGAAATCGCACGGGAAATTTCAAAAAAATTTACACGAAAAAAAAGATCTCATCAGTCCGGTTCAGAAAATATATACTTTGTGGTAGCTATCTTGAAGCGTACTTCAGATATAAAGAAAACAATTTCGCTTTCTACATTTTTTGGTCAGACTTTAGTTGATGTACGTTGCATCAGAAAAGAAGGTTTGGTAACAAGAAAACGGTTACCGGAACAGGACAAACTCACCCAAGTATGGTCCACTCGAGTCCAACATTGTCCTAAATATAGGACTTTTGCCAGACAGAATACACTTGTGGGCCTGAAATCGAGTTTCGCCGACGAGAAACTCGCAGTCCGCGAAGACGCCACTTTTCAGCAATTCCTTCAGGAAACTCGTCTCCTCTTGATCCCGGTCGCTGCCGAGGCTTTCGGACTCCTCCAGCCAGCCAAGAGTTGGTCTGGTAAACAAGCCAAGATGAGTGAAGTGTAAAATAATCCTTAGAGATCCATCCGACCAGGTGTGGCGCAGAAGCGCATCTGCCTCACTCTGGAATCTGAAAACAATTGATTTTTCAAAAAAAACTGAAAATATGATTTATGTCCTTGAATATGCTTATTTAATATGTACACTCTTACGTTTGCATTTTAACCGGCTCCTCAAATAGTGAAAATTGCAAGTTTCCTGCAGTAAATACAAAAGAAGCCTGTAGTTTTTAAAGGAGTTTCCTGTAGAAAGTACGAAGACGAGTTTTTCGACAATCCTAAATGAGATACGAAACCCGTAGTTCATAATAGATATGATTATCACTGGTTAAACCTGTATTCATGAAAAAGAGGAGACATGTGCGGGGGCGCCGCTTCCAAAATATTTCTGGCAAGGAATATTAGTACTAGGAAACGTTCGCAGTACAGGCAAGCACTAAAGACACTTGTAGATTTTTTATGCTTTCTTGACAGTTCTAATCAAGTCGCCCAAGAAAAACAGCTAGGTAGCCAGCAAGTGTGTTGATTATTCCTGAGCATTCCTGAGCAAATTAATTTAATCGACAAAAGTTTTTTCCGAGAAGTGTATAAACTCGCTTACAGAAAATGAGAGCCGGAATTGGATATATTGCGATAGTTTTCCGATTGGATTTGTGGCTGAACTTTGCGAGCCAACACTTCGATTTCAGACGAATTTTCCCGAAGAATGCTCATTCTAACCCAAAGTTGGGGCTCGGACCCAAAGAAGGAGAAATACCGAAACGGTTTCAGGTAGAAACGGAATTCAAGACGACGTTCGGGATTCAGGGTTCCATGGAGTCGAATTTGGTACTCTCCATAGCCTTCGTCTCTTGGATGCTGAAATATGAAAATCAATTAATACGGTCAAGAAAAAATTAATACGATTACTTTTTTCAGCAGTTCTCGACCGAATTAATATTCCTTTTTATTTTGACTGTCTCCAACATTTTGAGTTCTAACGAGATTGCGAAGATGTATGGTGTACGTGTAATACAGTGGAGTAGAGTAATGTAGCGCTTCTACCAGGGCTGGTGGACCAAGAAGACCGAGGACAAGCCTCGAACGGGAGGCGTCAAGCACACTTGTACCCACGAAACCTGGACCTAGAAGAGCGAAGGGAAGAGGGAGGATCAGCTTTTTCATTTACCGTTGAAGGTAAAGAATTGGCCCAACCGGGTTTCGAACCACGGCCCTTCTGCTCCAGAGTCAGACATGCTAATCACAGGGCCGTCAGCTGAACTCCCGTTACAGGCTTATCAATCTTTCATATGCCTGCTTCCCTTATAGTAAAACTAGTTGCAGTTGAAGGTTTCGCACTTTTCGACCCACTTTTCTGACATCTTTCGACTTCATTGGATCGTACCTTTGATCCCACCGATGTGTACAAAATTCGATTGGTAACATTTTTACATTGCAGTTGGAGATTAGTCAATCAGATGCGTTTTACTCAACTCGGAATCGAACCGAGAGCGCATTGAGCGCACGGCATTCTGAGTCCAAGGGGTCCGTGCTCTCCCGACGCACGTTCCAGACACCTTAGATTCAACCAACCAGAAGCAACTACTGGGGGACCGATATAAACTAATTAAAATGAATATCATAAGCAGTATTTAAGAAATCCTCCCCAACAACTTCCTGGTATGCAGAGCATTAAGCCTGGTTCACACTGGTGTCTTATGTCTTATGTCGTATGTCTTTTGTCTTATGTCTTATGTCTTTTTGTCTTAAGACAGACTTGGGCCAGGCTCAACTTTTGTCTTATGTCTTAAGAGATGAGCCAATCACATTACAGCTAGTCTAGTCATTGTCAAGTTGATTGGCTGAAAGATTCAAATGTGCTGCCTAAGACAAGAGACATAAGACAGCAGTGTGAACGGTTCTGTCTAAGACATGGAACATAAGACATGAGACATAAGACAAAAGACAAAAGACATAAGACATAAGACAGCAGTGTGAACCAGGCTTTACTGTATTAATTAAACTGCAAAGGTAAATCAGGCAAAATTGTATAACGTGCCAAATAATCAAACATCGAAGGCTTTTACTTTGAAATATCCACTCTGAACGGTTTGGCGACTGACGTAGATTTCTCTGAAGTTGTCAATCTTCCATTCGTGAACGCAGGAAATCAAGGACTCGTTGAGGCTCATCGTGGTGGTGTCACCTTCATGTACGACTACGTTGGATATGAAGAAAAACTATGGGGATCAAAACCCCTCAAAGAATGAAAATTTGTTCAGAAATTAAAATTAACATTGCTCTTTCTTCTGCATCCTAAATTAAAAAGTTGTTACTTTATGGTAATAAACTAATAATTAAGAATGGAGACGGTGATAGGTTGGCTCGTTTCCTCAATCGCTGAATGGATTCCACGAAATTGGCACCAGATCACAAATAAACGAACAGAAGAATTTACCCCCACCCCACCCAGGAATCATCCGGCACCGGAACAGGATCCAAGGAATCGGAATGTCATCACCATCCGGAATTTCAGGAACCGGGGTCGCTTCGCTGGAACTGAATGTGAGTAGTTGGGCCTCCAGAATCAGTTGAAGGGCCAGATGGGATGATCGGCATCCGAATTCGGAGCAGACATGACTTCGCAGAACCGTCAGAAAATTATTCGACAAAAATTCGATCCGGCGTTCTCGCAAATCGGAAGCGTCGAATTTTGCGACATTTCCAGCAATCGCTGTAGCGTGGAGGCGCTGAGATGTTCTTTGGAGGTAAGACGTTAGACAAAGCTGGATTTTAGGTCGGTGACGAAATACTTTTGAGCGAGAGCGAGCAGGTCTTCCAGAATTCCAGATATGGAAAATCGTCGGAAGGCAGTTGATTCAAAGGTTAACGCAACATGTGTGTAGAAACTTAATATTCTTCAAAGACAGCATCGTCAAGACAAGTGCTCAAGAGGGAAAGTTTTATAAAATTGTGGGTATTCCGACAATAATAAATGTTGCATACAAAGGTAAGCGATCACAATAAAGTTGTTTGTGTTTTAAACTTTAGAAAACAAAAAGTGAAGTACATATGGACAGCTGACTATGTCAGAGCTCACCCAAATATGGACCGCTAGAGTCCAGCATCGTCTGAAAAATTGGACTTTTGGCGAAGAGGATGCACTCTTGGGCCTTAACGTGCTGGTATCGCTTTGTGTAAATTCGACTCTACAAGCTTCAATTCTTCATGAAAGTGGATGAAACTTTCCAAATGCATTATTTTCGTGCGCTTTAACATTTCCGGATTTTTAGGTGTAAAGATAAGAAACTTTTGGTTTTTGCCATTATTCTCTGAGTACATAGTCGATACACCGGATTGGTGGCAGGAAAGAGGGCGCTAAAATGAACATTTTTACTTTTACAACCTTTGATCTATCTCCAATGGTTAAGGCAGTATAAGCTAAAAACGATTTTTTGGGTAAAAAATGGCCATTTTCGAAGAAATCAGCTTTTTCAAAATTACTGCCAAATCTTACAGACAATTTTGACTTATTTATACTCAATCAATACATCGTTCCTTGCACATTTTATCAGTGCCTATTAGCTAGAGTTCATTGCTTTAAGCCACAGACTTCGCCGAAAAACCATTTTAGCAAAACAGCAATTATTTTGTTTTGAACATTCGTGACTTGAACATCGACCCAATGGATTTGCGAGATTTTTGGCAGAATGAAAATTCGCGCTATAACGGAGGGACATTTTTCTTGGTTTCAGCTAAAACATCTCTAGTTGTGAGAAAACTTAATAGAAAGTTGCGAAATTTCGTGTCATCGCGCATTTGCCGGATTTTCTGGAGTATTGAGACTTGTTGAGCCAAGTCCAAAATAATGTCCCGCGGCCCACATGTCCTTCATATCATGGCACAAGAAGACATTTTGGCCGATTCTACAGTTTTGAGAAATCGATGTTCAAAAAATTTTGGTCTATATTCCGCCTGTCAGATGTCAGCATGTGAGAAAATTTTTGCTATTTTTTGCTAATTTTTCTAGTTTCGTAAACTCCTGTGAATGTACAGATTATAACTTTAAAACGATGTATAAAGCTCTTTCCAACTGCCAAAATTGCGAAAGTTATAGCGTTCCGAAAATCACCACAAAAGCAATGCACAAAAGGATACCAGCACCTTAAGTCGACTCTGACAAACTCGCAGTTTGCGAATGCCCGACTCTTGAGCAGTGTTGGACGCGGGCCGAAATTTTGCGGCCCACACCCGCCCCACAGCCCGCGCTCAGATTTTTGGCCCGCACAGGGCCGGCCCGCGGCCCGCATCAATAAAACTTGGCCCGCAGCAACCCGCAACTAAATTTAGGTTATGCAAGCATCATAGCATTAAATAATTGCTACTTTCATTGATTATTCGTCGTGTTTGCCATAGAAACTGCCATATAAGAGCGATTGTTGTTTTCAAAAGCATTCATATAGTTGCAGTCGTGCGTTTTTCAAATTTTTATTGACTTCTAATGCAAGAATTTTGGCCTAGCGACTGTATTATTGTAGCCCCACGCTGCTTCTCAGCTATTTTTTTGGAACTTTGAAAATTTCGGTGAATTTTGGAGTGAAATCCTAAACTACTGGAAAACATTGCCCAAAACGAATTACAGTTACATTACGCAGAGGATATGTCTTAAACTTTGCGGTGTCATGTGCGATTTGACTGTAGTGCCTGACCTCTGTGGTGCGACCTGGGGGATGATCTAGACTCGGTGGGGAAAACTCCATGTGCGAGAAAAGACCCAAATTTCAAGATAAATTTTTTGTAGCAGCAAAAGGAAAATTCATGCGATTCTTAGCTCAGTAGAGCTTCCTGGTCAATTCGGTATAAATTTTACCTTTCTATTTTATCGGTGTAAATTTTATCTTTCTATGTGTTGTCCAGGTGACCGAAATCAAGTAAAATACAACCAAATTTTCAATTTCGTCAAATGGCCAATTATTGACTAAGATGGGTCCGGGTTGGCTTTGAACCAACAAAACGTTTTCTATGTGATAGTATGCTTAAAGTGCAGAAATTAAACAAATTTAAAAATCTAAAATTTGCTATGTTTACGTGTTATGAACACACAAAATTGTCAATGGTCAAGTCAAAGGAGAATTCGGTGTTTAGGTATAGACTGTCAGTCTGTAATTTAACTAGTCTGTCTGAAAAGCTAGAAAATACCTTTGCTTGTTTTATGTCGCCTGTAAAATGTTTCCTTGTATGCAAAGCTCGATCTCGTTCCAAGTCTGAAATTTGAGAGAACTACTTCGTATGAAAACGACGCTCAAAAGGGCGACCAACCAACCAACGCTGATAAATTGACAACTATTAAAAAACTAGGGTAACGTGGACTAAGGTGGCAAGAGCAGACAAAGATCGTAAACATTTGTTTTCAATTTGAACAAATCGTGTCCACCAAGATCAAGCGCCGCTTATTAGCTGCAGAAAATGCTAAATGAGTAATATATATTCAAAATTATAAGGAAAACAGAAGTGGAAAAGGAAGACAAAATATATTTCAATGAAGAAAAGTTCCATTATAGTGTTAGAATTCGTCAAAAATTCAAACGTTCTTACCCTGTCTCACAAAAAACCGGCCCTCATCGGCCCGCGCGCGCCACTGCGGGTACTAATTCTTGGCCCGCCCCGCCCCGCCCAGCGGGTACCCGCGGGTGCCCGCGAGTACCCGCGGTCCGCGCCCAACACTGCTCTTGAGCAGTTCGCTGAGCAGCGTTGTCGCCCCGTCCTCAATGCTCTCCGTTTCGCCGCTTCGCTCCTCTACCGAACTGCGAAGAATAGCCTTGCTAACCAACCCATCGAAGGAGGTTATGTGGAAAAGGTGCCGCAAAGACCCGTCCGACCAGAGGTGGCGCAGAAACGCTTCAGCCTCCCTTTGGAACCTAAAAACACTGGCTGGAATAGTGCCTTTTAGGGACTTTTCAAGAAACGATGGTAGAGAAGAGTTTTTATGTAACACTGGTTTGCAACAAATGTGATTAGCAAATGATTATCGAATTTCGTGCTAAGCAATTTGTAGCGGACTCTGTCTTTCCCGAGATTCCTTGATTTGATGTGGGTCGTGGTTTCCAATAAACCTGTTCGGGGTCGTACTTAGTTGGTTAGGGCTCCTTTAGGCTTGAATAGACTAGGCTAGGCTAGATCTGATCAGGACCTGAAACACGGGCTAAGGTCGGCACGCGAAGATGGATCTTCACTTAGATTGATGCTCCGGCTGTAGTGGTATTAGTAATGTCGATTAACAAGTAATTAAGCAAAAACTATTGATACAGACAAAACTTGAAAGTCACTTTATAATCTCCAGATTAAGTTTGAAAATGCCTTGTAGAATTCAAACAAACCACAGAGTCTATTATTATTTTTAGCTAAATCGCAAGAGCAAGTCTCAATCTATTCAGATATGATAAAATTTGATTGAATTTTGATGTACCGTAATCGAACAGTACCCTTTCTCCTGACCATGCTGGGTTGTTTTGGCCATATCAGCTGAATCCCTTTAATTGACTTAAATTAATGAGTGGACTGTGCTCAGCACTAGTCATTGACGGTCGTTCTACACCTCAAACTTTGTGACCTTCATCCATCTTCTTGCTAAATTCATAAACTAAATATATATAAAATTTTTAAAGTTTAAATCTTAAATTTTAAATCTTATAAAGCAAATGTGGCCCGACACCATATAATTTACCTATAAATCTACAGATGTTAAAATCGGAAATAAAATTCGTCCCAACTCAGACATCGGTACAAAGGAAAACTTTTGCAATTTAGCAAGGCGGTACGGGTTTACACAATCGGATGCTTTTTCCGTAAAAATAAATTACTCAAAGAAGTATAAAAGCTAATTTCTTTCCCAATTTAATGGAATCGCTTGCAATTTCGATTAAACACGAAGTAAAAATGCCAAGATGACTCACAAAAAAGTTATTTGCAAAATAATCTTTGACCTTAAAATATCCACTTTCCACACTACGACGACTATCATAGATTTCATAGATCATCATCATAGATCACGTATGCATAAAATGACGTAAAATAAATCCTTCTTTGATTCCACTCGAGGCATAATTCCTATGTATTGGTTTATTAATAAGTCATGAAGAACTTAGTTTATTTATTGACTTTGTCTTTCTTTATCATAAAGCGTTGACTAGCAAACTTAACACGTTAATGCAAACAGTATAATTTAGTTTTTTAAGGTGCTGGTATCGTTTACCGTATTTTGAAGACTAACTTTATAGCAAATAATCCCAATGACCTGAAATTTCGCTTAACGACCTTACTAGTGTTCCCAATCATGCTGATAAACCTTGTAATAGTGTATGAAAAATTTCTATTTTGACCAAAATTCAATATTTGTCAAAAAATTATTATGCTGAGTTTATCAATTTTAACTGGTTTTCGAATTTTTTAGCCATCGTTGATATCAGTAGACACAACTCAGACTAGAAACTGCAAAAATAAAAATTTTACAGTTTTTTTACAAAAGGAGCCGCAAAGAGCCATCCGACGGAAAAAAGAGCCATCTGCAGCGCTTCTGAGAAGTCCTGGGACCTGAAATTGGCCAATAAAAATAGAATGCTGAGTTGAGTAAAGGATTGACCAGCACAGTGTGTCATGTTATAGGGCCGTTTTAAACATGGGTATAGAGTAAACTCGAAAACTGTATCGTTTCTTGATATAAAAAAGAAGAAAGTCATGTACCACTGAAGGTCCGAAAAATTCGGACCTCCGGTGGGACTCGAACCCACGGCATTTTCCAGGCTAGGCGCTGCCAACTGAGCTACGGAAGCACAGTCACATTAAGCTATACCAGAGTTCATGTCCGATGTACATGACTTTCACAGAAACAAAGTGGAGGAAGAGCAAGCTAAAGAGCTGTCACACTTGTTTTACAGATGTAAATATGAAAAAGGAGAAAGCCATGTACCACTGAGTCAGAGTTAAGTCTGAGTTAAAAAGGGAAAGTCAAGCTTGAGTGGAGTTAATCGAGTTAAAAGAGTTAATTTTAACTCTACTGAGCTCTAAACTTTCTTAAATGGGCTCATTTCTTGCGATTGCAAGATTCCTTGCACTGCTGAAAGTAATTTGGTCCGGTGATTTTCTGCAATTACTGAGCAATAGTCAGGTAAACGAAAAGGTAAACAATTAATAAACAAGTTTAGGTTATAAGTTACTATGCTGAAAAAGTGGATCGCTTACATTTGTATACAATGGTTGTTGGAGTTGGCATTTGAGAGAAAACCGCTGTAGCGTGGCACATTGACTGACATGTTTTGGATTTGGGGCACAAGCTTGCGGGACAAAACGTAAACTTCGGACATGTTTTCCATTAAAACGGACAATTTGATCCACATTTGATGATCCATTCCATAAAATCAGCCAAGCCGGGAAGGCTTGAAGTAGAATTGACATTCCAGACCACCTTGGAGATTTTGGGTTGCATTCAGTCGGATTTGATACTCAAAAGTGTATTTATCTGTCGGATGCTAAAATCGGAAACAAAATTCGTTCGTCCAAACTCAGATATCAGTAACAAAGGACAATT